>CM067369.1:189680129-189730129 GCA_034401795.1 Chaetoderma sp. LZ-2023a | reverse complement strand
GCTAAAGATGTGTCTAGTCAGACCAGTGGCTATTAAATACCGATCCGGGCCCGACCCCGCACGCAGTACGTACGCACAGACAAATATGCAGTAGCCTCAGCGTTCCTTGACTGTGTTTGTAAACTGTCGTGTGAACAACTCATCAACACCTCGTTCCTCTCTCCATCTCCATCCTCCCTCCCTCCTCCCTCTCTCTCTCTCTCTCTTCTCTCTCTCTCTCCCTCCCTCCATCCCCCTCCCCCCCCTCTCTCTCTCTCTCTCTCTATCTCTCTCTCTCTCTCTCTATCTCTCTCTCTCTCTCTCTCTCTCTCTCTCTCTCTCTCTCTCTCTCTCTCTCTCTCTCTCAGTAAAGGAAACGCAACTATGTATTTCCTGATAGAATATACCTATGGGGTGAAGAATAAAGCGTCGGAAATTACCGGATTATAAACCCTGTTTGCAACGAAAGCAATAGTTATTATGTATTATGTATTAACAGTAACCCTCATCAACACGCATTAGATCCTATCACGGGAAATCGATGCTGAAATTAATTGGCATAAATTATGTGTATTATAGTTTTCATTAACCTGCCAGGTGTGATGTAATCTTGGAGAGGAGGGTGGGTGGCCAAGACAGAATCTTTATGTTGTCAAATCGTTATATTTGACGAATGTATCCTGTGACGTTTGAAAGAATTGTAGTAATCGATGCCCAGCCGTGATATATCGGGTCGACTAATAAACTGTCCACCATTAACGCATGCGGTCTCTATGCCAATCACGTAATCTACTGAATCTATGGAATTCAATTTGACTGAAAACTGATGTTGTTGTCTTATACAGAAATATACTAGTCAAAACAAGATCAACATCGGTTTTCCATGTGGATTATATTTCAAAATGCAATTAGCCATTTGTGTAACAAAATATTACCAAAATATTAATACCCGGAGAGGCCATCATGACTTCTGGTATTATCAGCAATGTGGAAAATTTAACCATCTCGGTTTTATCTACAACAGACGAGAGAGATAGCTAGTGATCAAGAGAAGGAGTCTATGGGAATAAGAGCCTCCGAGAGAAACTACATGATCCTTAGGCAAACACTATTCTGATTACACACAAAAGGTGGTCGTGAAGATATACTATGTTTCCAGGATATGGCTGGTTATATAATACATGAAGTGATATTCTAAGAAAAGATAGCAGGATGCATTTCAAACTAAAAGAATAGTTATCCGAAACTGCTGAAGTCTGTACTACATAAGAATCATCAAAGATGTTATACAATGCGAGAGAGAGGGTTTGCAATTACGAAGGACATATCACAGCCGTTGGACTACTGTTGATTCTTTTCGTTGGTTCTGGGCAAACTAATTCTTCAAAAAGCGATAGACTTTACTTGTAAATGATGGTAGACCTAAAAAAACCCACCCATAGGTGTACCAGAAATTCACTGTAAGCTGGCATGTACTTCGTAGGCGTGATAGATATTGCATCAATGGATCTATAGCACGATGCACTGGGTAGCTATTCATGAGACAGTGCCCAACCTAACAAATCAGCACAGTGCAATAAGCGAGCAACACGCACAACTGGGAAAATCTGGGTACAAGTGATATTCTGCAGACATGGACAGAATCCTTAAATGATTTGAACAGCACACACCTGCCAATGACAATGTGTCCAAGCCGAGATCACTGGCCGCTGGGGGTAACATCATCTGATGAGGACAGAATCAACTGTGATTTGGATGAACGCGTGGGTCTGATGATCCCGCAATCGCTTGATGATTTGGCACATTCTTCAGTGCTCACATATCACAATCTGAGCGAGCTCTGAGATTTAACAACCTCCACCCTGGTAGCAAGGGCAGAGTGAAAACTATCCTGATTGAGCCTAATGTTTATCCATGCGTTGTATGGCAGTGATAAACGAAGAGTCCGATGATATCACAGCTTATTTGAAGCATGAGCCCCCATCGACACCTATATCACTGTTCAAAGAGTATTTCTTACGAAATCCAGATAAATCGGAATTCATCTTTCCAGAGTACCCACCCATCATATGATGTCATAATGAACTGCGTGATGTGTAGAACGACATCATAATGAATGAAGTCGTGAATGACGTCGATAAGTACGTCACGAACGCATATTTGAAGACGGTCTATGCGCTGTTGTACAAATTGTTTGCTTTTACTATTTAATAAATATTCTGTTGAATATTTTGAAACTAATTTGACTGGGCGCTGTTGCTTCCATAGGCAGCAACAGCACCAAGTCAAATTAGTTACAAAATATTCAACAGCTTCCCTGTATAGTTTTCAGGAAATTGATTTGGAGATCGATCAATCCCAACACGGCGAGTTGTGGGTGGAGTTTAGCTAGTGATTGGCGGGGCATAGCTAAAAATGGAAAGGTCCCTCACTTAGGGAGATAAACAAATATCTCACGAGGCAGATAATACTACGAAAGAGAGTTTGCCAGTAATAGATGACGGATGGCTCCTCCAATGTATTACATAAATGGAAAGGAATGTCACGTATTGTATTACAATAGGAATCTTATCTTAGCAATAAGGATGGTATGTGCTATGTTGTATTTGAGGTATACGAAGGGCCGCCCACAGAGGATCATGCACATCTGCAGACGTCGGGAGCAAGGTCTGCGGATACCGCAGTGACAAGTATATCCAGATGTCACAAGAATCAAGAGGCATTTATCTCGAACATTAGAAATAAGACCCAGTTATAGAACTCCTGATGATCGAAAAAAGATATCATTAAATGCAAGCCTGTCCCGCACATTTCACAAAGCTGTCAATCGCAAATGTGTGCAGCTGACGAAACAGATATTTTCATGATTTTGATTGATCACCGGAAAGCATACATGGCTGATAAATTTCTGATAAAAGAGACGAAGGTAAGAATAAAGGTCTGGAAGCGTACAGCTTCCTGCAAGCACATAGGTGATGGATCCAGTATTACCTGATAATATACTGTTCACACATGCATGGAGTCGTTGCGATACAACATGATCTACATTTGGACACGGGAAACTCATCTGATAAAGGCTTTGCCTAAGCACGTCATACATACTGCTCTATCTAGGTTGTGAATGGGGGAATCCAGTTTTAGCTATGCCCCGCACATGTTTAGCTAAGCTCCACCCACACCTCACCGGTGTTGGGATCGATCGATTCCTGAACGCTGACTATCAACCTCCAGAAAACTATACAGGAAAGCTGTTTAATATTATTTAATATTTTCAAATAGTTTCAAAATATTAAAACAGCATGCTTATTAAATAGTAAAGACATACAATTCGTACAACAACAATTAAAGGTCCATATTCAGACCAAAATGCCTGAAAATAATGTTGTAAAAATTATCTACTTTTCGAGGCTTAAATCGTGCTCCTAGATGTAATGAAACGAAATAAATCTTAGAATATAATGATTTCATTCAGTACAAATTATTATAATTTTTTAGTTGTGAATTTTAAATAGGGGCGCGTGTCTCTAATTCAATTTCACAACTTAAAAAATTATATTAACTTATACGTGATGAAATCACAATACGCTAAGATTTATTGCGTTTCTTTACGTCACAATTTAAACCTCTAAACGTATACAATTTTAATAATTTTATTTTCAAACATTCTTGTGTGAATATTCACCTTTAAGCGTTCGTGGCAAACTTAGCTACGTCATTCGTGACGTAATTGCCTATCACGTCATTCTATAGTCAACGTAGCTGAATGACGTCATATGATTGGTGGATAAACTGAAATCCTCCATTGGCTGATATAGAGAAGACAGCACAAGACGTCGGAAGTGTCCCGATCTCCATATTATGTAACTTTTATCGAGGAAAGGTACTGAATCATTGGTGGCCTTGAGAAATATTCTGCATCAAGCAATGGTTGCGTGTTGTAATAAAATTGAGCCTGTGAAAGTTCCCCATACCGAATTGACAGCTCACTAACGCAGCCGTCAAGTCACATTATCCAGTAGGCTGAACTCAATCACAAATCTCTCGATCCTTATGAATGGGGCCGGAAGCAGGAAAACAATGTTATGCGCCTAGATATGCCTCACCTGCAACTGCGCTGCAATTTATTCGTTGCAATTGTAAACTCACCACTAAAAACCAAAGTCCGACAAATTAGTGTTCATGACACAAGTCTGGGTTGAAATGTGTTTTTACCTGTGGTGGTAGCTGTGGCGAAGCAAGTGACATCAGCTTGAATATTGTAGGAAGTGGAGATGGCAATGTTGTATAATATATTTATTACACTTTAATCAAAGATAGCAGAGAACACGTGACGATTCCGTATTTTATTACATGAATAATGTGTTTTCCAAAGTTATTTTTACGTTTTCGGATTTCTCAGGCACATTATTTACAACATTTACTCATGCTTCTACATACACATATGACGTTAAAATTCTTGATAGGAACACCCAAATATGCTTTTAATTCTTTAGCTTAGTATTCAAATCGCATTGTGTTCATTTTATTTCTTTGGCTGATTGCAGGCATGCGGCCAATCTTTGACTCCTGAGAAAATTTGGACTTAGCCAAAATACTGGCGGCCATTTTGAGGTTTGTCACGTTGCCATAAACGGAAAAAACAATTCCTCCATTCTTCGATAGAATATTGTAGGGCGATAACTATGCCGATTTTGATCACTGTAGTTCTATGAAAATTGTCAGGAAACATGATTTCCACCGACTACCTAAAGAATCAGGTACCAAGGGATATCGGTCGGAACAGTTTATCTGCGAGAATATGGCTATGGGAGAGTAGAAAATCCGTAGAATACGATAACATTGGAATATTCCCCCCAGCTTCGACACAATCCATTAGCCTATTTTGAGACACTTACCAACATCTTCAACTATGTCTCTGTCTTTTGGCGGCGTTGTCGGAAATGTCAAACATTTGACAGACAGACAGACAGACAGGCAGACAGGCAGACAGACAGACAGACATTTGACAGACAGACAGACAGACAGACAGACAGACGGACGGACGGACGGACGGACGGACGGACGGACGGACGGACAGACGGACGGACGGACGGACGGACGGACGGACGGACGGACGGACGGACGGACGGACGGACGGACGGACGGACGGACGCGTGCGTGCGTGCGTGCGTGCGTTCGTTCGTTCGTTCGTATGTGTGTATGGGTGTGTGCTCGTACATCCGTACGTGTGTGCATCTATACTTGCGTGGGTGTATGTGTGCGTGTGTATGTGGGTGTTGGTGCATTAATTCGTGAGTACATTAGTGCCTGGGTGTGTGCGTGCATGCATTCGTGCGTCCGTTCGTGCATGCGTTCATGCATGCATTATTGCGTGCATTCGTGCATGTATTACTGTGTGCATGTATTATTGCGTGCATTCGTTCAGACGCGTGCGTGCGTGCGTGCGTGCGTGCGTGCGTGCGTGCGTGCGTGCGTGCGTGCGTGCGTATGTACGTGCGTATGTACGTGCGTATGTGTATGTGTGTGCATTCGTGTGTCTGATTTCTCTATAATGTAGGATCAATCCCAGCCTTTACCTGTTAAAGCGACCTACTGATTAATTCACTTTACCCCAACTAATCTCAAGGGGGGGACCACTCTAAGTAAATCTAAACTTGGTCTCGATAGGACAAATTTAGGCAAAGAAATTTTTAATTAAATTCCTGTGCCAATGCGTTTTTTTCAATGTAAAGACGGACGGACGGACGGACGCGTGCGTGCGTGCGTGCGTTCGTTCGTTCGTTCGTTCGTTCGTTCGTTCGTTCGTTCGTTCGTTCGTTCGTTCGTTCGTATGTGTGTATGGGTGTGTGCTCGTACATCCGTACGTGTGTGCATCTATACTTGTGTGGGTGTATGTGTGCGTGTGTATGTGGGTGTTGGTGCATTAATTCGTGAGTACATTAGTGCCTGGGTGTGTGCGTGCATGCATTCGTGCGTCCGTTCGTGCATGCGTTCATGCATGCATTATTGCGTGCATTCGTGCATGTATTACTGTGTGCATGTATTATTGCGTGCATTCGTTCAGACGCGTGCGTGCGTGCGTGCGTGCGTGCGTGCGTGCGTGCGTGCGTGCGTGCGTGCGTGCGTGCGTGCGTGCGTGCGTGCGTGCGTGCGTGCGTGCGTGCGTGCGTGCGTGCGTATGTACGTGCGTATGTACGTGCGTATGTGTATGTGTGTGCATTCGTGTGTCTGATTTCTCTATAATGTAGGATCAATCCCAGCCTTTACCTGTTAAAGCGACCTACTGATTAATTCACTTTACCCCAACTAATCTCAAGGGGGGACCACTCTAAGTAAATCTAAACTTGGTCTCGATAGGACAAATTTAGGCAAAGAAATTTTTAATTAAATTCCTGTGCCAATGCGTTTTTTTCAATGTAAAGACGGACGGACGGACGGACGGACGGACGGACGCGTGCGTGCGTGCGTGCGTTCGTTCGTTCGTTCGTTCGTGCGTCCGGGCGTTTGTTCGTATGTGTGTATGGGTGTGTGCTCGTACATCCGTACGTGTGTGCATCTATACTTGCGTGGGTGTATGTGTGCGTGTGTATGTGGGTGTGGGTGCATTAATTCGTGAGTACATTAGTGCCTGGGTGTGCGTGCATGCATTCGTGCGTCCGTTCGTGCATGCGTTCATGCATGCATTATTGCGTGCATTCGTGCATGTATTACTGTGTGCATGTATTATTGCGTGCATTCGTTCAGACGCGTGCGTGCGTGCGTGCGTGCGTGCGTGCGTGCGTGCGTGCGTATGTACGTGCGTATGTACGTGCGTATGTGTATGTGTGTGCATTCGTGTGTCTGATTTCTCTATAATGTAGGATCAATCCCAGCCTTTACCTGTTACAGCGACCTACTGATTAATTCACTTTACCCCAACTAATCTCAAGGGGGGACCACTCTAAGTAATCTAAACTTGGTCTCGATAGGACAAATTTAGGCAAAGAAATTTGTAATTAAATTCCTGTGCCAATGCGTTATTTTTCAATGTAAAGACGGACTTGCTTGTGCCAGGCCTCCATATTTGTCCCAAATCAAACAATTTTAAACTGTTTACATGTACAAATACACTGTCGGAATTGGTCTGTTGGTAGCTGATATTTCGTTTGCGCGGTCGTCCATACGTGCAATCGTCCATGCGTTCGTTCGTTCGTTCGTTCGTTCGTTCGTTCGTTCGTTCGTTCGTTCGTTCGTTCGTTCGTTCGTTCGTTCGTTCGTTCGTTCGTTCGTTCGTTCGTTCGTTCGTTCGTTCGTTCGTTCGTTCGTTCGTTCGTTCGTTCGTTCGTTCGTTCGTTCGTTCGTTCGTTCGTTCGTTCGTTCGTTCGTTCGTTCGTTCGTTCGTTCGGGCGGGCGGGCGGGCGGGCGGGCGGGCGTCCGTGCGGGCGTCCGTGCGGGAGTCCTTGCGTATGTGCGTGCATGCGTTCATATGTGCGTTTATTCATTCATTCATTCGTTCGTTCATCCACCTATCTGTTCACTCATCCTGTCACCTGTCCTTGGACTCTCTATTGGTTTACTGGTCTGTGCCTCCCAGACATCAATTGATTGTCTATGTGGATGGACTGATGGATGGATTACTGGGTGGATGGCCGGGTGGGTGCATGGATTGTTTGGACATATATGTTTGTAAAGGTACAAACCACCTCTCTTCCGCAACCACCTGCCGTATTTTATTCTTATATTTTCAACAGCCGCACCAACTCATTGCAAAGAAGCAATTAGCGCTTTGCAATGACTAAGTGAATAAATTAAACCAAATTCGGAAATGAAATTGTAGCTTTCACCCATTTGCCTATTCATTTGTTCAGTCGTCTAGTCACCCACCGGGTGTCTGCCTATCAGTTTACAAATCTGTTCTCCCCTTAATCAAGTATTTGTTTAGGTGGATGGCAGGATGGACTGATGGATGGATTAATATGCTGGTGTCTGGGCGGGTGAATGAGTACATGGGTTGTTGGACATATAAGCTTACAAAGCTCAAACAACCTGTGACTTACAACCACCTCTCTTTAGAAGGAATCTCACTAGACCAACAACATTCAGTCAATCCACAATGGATCATCCTATGTCAGAAAGACCTGCTCAAAACTATTTGTTTATTCCTATTTTCGAACACAGGGCAACACCAACTTATTACAAAGAAGTAATCAATGCTTTGTAATGACTGAGTGAACCGATTTGCCCAGATCAAAAAACTGTATAACTCCTAACTGTCCAAATTTGTTCCTATTTTCGAACACAGGGCAACACCAACTTATTACAAAGAAGTAATCAATGCTTTGTAATGACTGAGTGAACCGATTTGCCTAGATCAAAAAACTGTATAACTCCTAACTGTCCAAATTTGTTCCTATTTTCGAACACACGGCAACGCCAACTTATTACAAAGAAGTAATCAACGCTTTGTAATGACTGAGTGAACCGATTCGCCAAGATCAAATAACTGTATAACTTGTCAGAATTTGTTTTAATAATCTTTATTCAGGAAACCTGTCCCTTGCAGTACTCAAACAACAAGTAAATTACTCTCCGCCGCCATGATTAAACATATCTCGGCAGCATTTGATCTAATGACTGACCAAATAGCCCTCATTGTTATTCTCACACCTTAATCGCCTGAAACGAACCGGCGTACTAACCCATGCTACAGTTAGATAAGCTCGATATAATTAAGCAATCACGCCTTTTGTATTAGCTGTTTGACTTCAGTAGCGCCAAAGGCGCACATTGATCTAAAGCAGGTCTTCGGGTTTAGTTTGATCTTTTGTGGAGAGACTGAATTAATAGTTAATCAGTAGTCACCATTGTAGTAATTCTCCTATAAATATGTAAGAATTATCAGTTGCCATTAGACCAGTTTTTTCGCTGCATGACGAAGACCATTACGTCGAAAGCGCTCCAGCAACTGACAGTGTAAGCTTTAATAATTTTATATATATATAATAATCTTGTATTAATTGTTCTTATTTTTCAGTCTCTAAATTGTTTCAACACATATCGCTCTAGTTAATATTTGGTAGTTAACTATTTTGAACTTTTCTGACTAAATTTGACATAAATCTGTAGAAATTTGATTACATTCTAAAATGGCCAAGAATTTCAACGGCCCAGTAGGTAAAGGACGCAAATCTGGCAACCCAGCGTCCAACTTTTCTTCAACCAAAAGTGCTCCTAACCAGTCTGTTCAGGCCTTTCAGAGACTGGTTAAGATGTACTTCCATGTGTTGCAATGCTTGCATCACTATGGTCTTTTACGAGAGCATTTGGCATCAGACTCTCTCCCGAAATCTCTCAGCATGAAAATGGAGGAGATGAACTCGTTTTTCTGCCCTGCCTTACGAGATGACGAATTTTTGAAATCGACCAGCATGATAAACCAAATTTGGGCTCATAGCTGCTTAGAAAATTTAATCAAACATTATCGAAGCAAATTGGACAAATTAAAGGCAGAGGTAAAAGTGGCCGAATCTAATGTAATTCTTGATCTAGACAGAGCCAAAGGCATAGCATTGAAATGGGGTAGGCAAAATTTTGGAAATAAATTGGCCACAATGACAATCACAAATTTTTGGAAATTTTTGGCAGAAATAGCTAGTGATAAGCAAAATAGAGTGATGTCTCTACCAACACCGGCGGCCACACCGAGTACAGGTTCAGGTTATCATTCAACAATGACTAACAAACGACAACGGTCACCAACCACCTTCACACCCTCGCCTACCACTTCCAAGCGGACGAATCTGTATACATCACCAACACCAGCACCTGGTGTTGATGATGTAACAGAGTCATGGCCGGCTCTCCCAAAGACAAATTCTCCTCCTGTGCACCGTTGTCGGGTTGTTACTCATTGTTCCCCCAATCTACCACCTAGCAACTCTTCCTCATCTCTTCCACTATCTTCTCCTCGCCACCTTCTGACTCGATCTTCTCCTCTTCCTCCTTCTCCTCTCTCAATCCCGCCTCCTCTTCCTCCTCAAACCTCTTCTCTTCATGCATCTCCTCTCTCAATCCCGCCTCCTCCTCTTCCTCCTCAACCTTCTCTTTATGCATCTCCTCTCTCAATCCCGCCTCTTGCTCCTCATACTCAATCTTCTCCTCTTGCATCTCCTCTCTCCATCCCTCCTCCTCCTCTTCCTCCTACGCTTCATCTCTCTTCTCCTCACGCACCTTCTTCTTCTGCTCCTCTTCTTCTGTCTCCACCTCCTCTCCCTCCTATGGAGAATAATAGTAACCTATCTGACAGGAAGTTTGCTAAGTACCGTCATCAATCGCATAGCAAGGGCCTGTGGAGGATCCCCAGAATCACCAAAAAGATTCTGATGATAGGGTCCTCTAATCTAGCCCGAATTGATTTAGATGTCCATCCTGACATCCAGGTTGAGTGCTATCCTGGTACCGCATTATCACATTTCAGAACAATGGCTATGCGACACCAGGATGGCCCTAGCCCGGAGAAGATCATCTTGAATATTGGCATCAACTCCAAAAATGAGCATCCAACCAAAGCCTCAAGCCATTTACGGTTCATGGCTCGTGAATTTAAAAACACCTTCCCTAATGCGGAGTTGCACTTTGCTGAGATTAACTTCTCTGATAGCTTGTCAGACAGGCAAAGGTACTGTCTCAAGCGTATCAACGAATCAGCAAGGTCCAACTGCCACGTTGATAAGGTCATCCCCAAAATTTCTGATGCGAATTTTCATGTTGAGAAGGATAGAATCCATTGGACGAAAGAAACAGCTAATTGTATTTATAACCATTGGTTGACGGTACTTAGTTTAAACTAAATGTGGGTCAAGGCAATAGCTCCCCTAACATAGGATTAGGAACAAACCTTGTCAATTTAGCAGCTGACTATGATCTCTCACCATCTGAAAAATCAATTCTCGATCGTGGTCTTACTTTTATACCAACTCCAAAACCAAAAACAGGATTAGATTTGCTTTTAGACACAGGTCTTATTGAAGTAGCTAATTTCGGTCATTCAGTAAAAATAGCCCATCATTTTCGAAATTTAAATGGAGAGTCAAAACCATTCACTGGAAAATCCGGTTGGGACCCTCCAGATAGGCTAGTTGATGACAATGTTAAAGCAACCATAAAAACGGTTGCTGGTATAGCCAGATCATTGCCAGTTACAAACAATAAGCAAAACCTTTCATTTCTCGAACGACAGGCTATCAACAAATTACGTAGAAATCAAAATATTATTATAAAACCAGCCGATAAAGGTTCAGCAACTGTGATTATGTCTAGAGAAAACTACATCCGCGAGGCCGAAAGGCAGTTAACTAACACCAGGCATTACAGAAAACTTGATAATTTAATTTGGCCTCAAAACCGACAAAATTTCATTGAAATACTTAATTCATTGCATACAGATAAGTACATAGATAAGAAACAGCTAAAGTATCTGCTAGGTGAGAATAATCCACAAAATCGGACATTTTATATCTTGCCTAAAATCCATAAACCTATCAGCACCTGGTTAGATCCATTGACACCTCCTGGACGACCCATCATTTCAGACTGTGGCAGTGAGTCTTATGGCATTTCAGAATATATTGATTACTATTTAAAGCCCATTGCTAATAGACACAAGAGCTTTCTCAAGAACACTGAACACTTTCTGTCAAAGTTATCCAAATTGTCAGTTCCGAAAGATGCATATTTAGTTACATTAGACATAGATGCTATGTATACCAATATAGATATTGATGCTGGAGTCAATGCTATTAAGAATTCTTTTGTCAAATTTCCTGATCCAGATCGACCAGACACGGAAATTCTAAAATTATTAGAGCTAAGTCTTAAAGGAAACGATTTCCAATTTAATGGTGAAAATTACCTTCAAATCTGTGGATGCGCAATGGGTAAACGATTCAGCCCAAATTTTGCCACTATTTATGTTGCGGAGTGGGAAGAGGAGGAAATGAACAAATCAACCAAAAAGCCTCTTCTTTACCTCAGATATCTAGATGACATCTTCATAGTTTGGCAACATTCAGAAGAAGACTTTTGGGAATTTTTTCGCATTTTAAATAACCAAGATTCAAATATCAAGCTAAAAGCTACTATTAGTGGAACATCTGTTGACTTTTTAGATGTCACGATCTATAAGGGTCCTCAATTTGATTCCTCTGGAAAATTAGAATATAAAGTATTCTTTAAGCCAACAGACTCACATCAGCTGCTTCACAAAAAATCATTTCATCCTCCACACACATTTAAAGGTTTGATCAAATCGCAAATCATAAGATTTTTTCGAAACTCTAGCAACAGGCAAAATCTGAATAGTGCATGCTCTACTCTGTTTGATGCTTTGAAAGCACGAGGCTATTCAGCCCGTTTTCTTCGAAAAATTAAAGCAGACACCATCAATGAGCTTGAAAATCTAAAACCTCATAGCGGACCCGAGTTTGAGCCTGTCCAAATTAAACACAATAAACCAATCATGTGCGATGGATCAGTTTCTAAATGCGACAAAAATAGATGCAAAGTAAACAACTATATTGTAAACCAACAAACATTCCTGAGCTTTCAAACTAAAAATGAATATCATATCCGAACTAATATGCATTGTGATTCTGAGAATGTAGTCTATTTGATCAATTGTGCCCTTTGCCAGAAACAGTATGTTGGTGAAACAAAAAATGCATTTAGAGTGCGTGCTAGACGCCACGTTTCTGATATTAACACCTCAGCAGATACGCCAATTGCTCAACATTTCCAACTTCCGGATCATTCAGTTGAACATCATTTTGAAATCATGCCAATAGAACAGATTCCGACCTTCGATAGTGAGGAAGAAACGAGTTCGTTTCGCAAAATCCGAGAGGGCCATTGGATTAGAACACTCCAAACAAAAGCACCTTTTGGAATAAATGTAGATTCGGGAATATCACAAAAGAACAAAATTATCCCATTTCAACTCATATACAATAGACGTAATGTTGAATTAGCGAAAACCATGAAAGACGAATATTCACAGTTGCAATCTAAATTAAAGGAACCGATCAAAGCACGACCAGTAATAGCTTACAATAGAAATCCAAACCTGAAAGATTTGCTAGTAAGATCAAAGTTAGACCTTATGGTTCCTGATAACAATGACAAGGTTTCATCCCTCCCTACCTATTCTTAAATAAATCTAATCCCAACCAAAATCAATGGTGGGGCAACATGAAATCATATCCGTAGGACATCTTTTAATTTTGTGTCTGCAAAAGTGCGTGCGTGCGTGCGTGCGTGCGTGCGTGCGTGCGTGCGTGCGTGCGTGCGTGCGTGCGTGCGTGCGTTCGTTCGTTCGTTCGTTCGTTCGTGCGTCCGGGCGTTTGTTCGTATGTGTGTATGGGTGTGTGCTCGTACATCCGTACGTGTGTGCATCTATACTTGCGTGGGTGTATGTGTGCGTGTGGGTGTGGGTGCATTAATTCGTGAGTACATTAGTGCCTGGGTGTGTGCGTGCATGCATTCGTGCGTCCGTTCGTGCATGCGTTCATGCATGCATTATTGCGTGCATTCGTGCATGTATTACTGTGTGCATGTATTATTGCGTGCATTCGTTCAGACGCGTGCGTGCGTGCGTGCGTGCGTGCGGGCGTATGTACGTGCGTATGTACGTGCGTATGTGTATGTGTGTGCATTCGTGTGTCTGATTTCTCTATAATGTAGGATCAATCCCAGCCTTTACCTCAACTAATCTCAAGGGGGGACCACTCTAAGTAAATCTAAACTTGGTCTCGATAGGACAAATTTAGGCAAAGAAATTTGTAATTAAATTCCTGTGCCAATGCGTTATTTTTCAATGTAAAGACGGACGGACGGACGGACGGACGGACGGACGGACGGAGAGACAGACGGACACACGACGGACTGGCGAACGGGCAGGCGGGTGGGCGGATGGACGGACGGACGGACATCAAGATGAACGGGCAGACGGACGGACGGACGGACGGGCTGGCAGGCAGGCAGGCAGACAGGCAGACAGGCAGACAGGCAGACAGGCAAGCACGCATGCAGGCAGGCAGGCAGGCAGGCAGGCAGACAGACAGACAGGCAGGCAGGCAGGCAGGCAGATAAATAGACAATAATAACAACGGAACTTACCTAACGTAAGCACCGTACACGCACGCGTTGAGGGCGATGACAAATCACTAAACCTTCATTCGGGCGTGGTACGGCAGGTTACTGGGCCGGTATTGCTCCGGACCGTTATGTCCTGGTAAAACGACCCGGTATTTGCCCATTATCGCAGTTTATTGCAGTTCTCCCTCGTGTGATTTTCCACAGGTTGCCGATGAAGATTTCTTTATTTATTTACTAATAATATCAACTTTCTCTCGTCACGATCATGGAGTATGTTTTTCCACACAAAGTATTTTTTGTTTACACGTATTGATTTTCAAGCACTACGTGATCAGTTACTAGCGCGTTACCGGCAGTCATTATTGGGAGAAACTCATTAACACATTTCGTCCCAGGTATCTATGACTTCGAGGAGATTTAAACCTGCCAAGAGACCAAATTATGAAACGTGATACATTTTAATGAAAACACTGCATACACATTCTTTCCGCCATACACAGCAACTATCTTCAGCTAGATGGGTCTCAAAATGGCCGGCGACCGTTTACCTATAGAATATAATAACCGCCGTATTATCAACATGTAGAATACACACATAGAATGAAATTAATGTGATACATGTTAACCCGCTGGTAGCACTCTAACTGGAAGCAATTAGTCTATTTTCTACCAATATTTGACTCCATTTCTTATAATAGATTCCATGACAGTATTGGGTAAACAGTACTGCTAAACAAGCGCCTATACAAACATAAAGATTTGACAGGAGGACAACCACGTACATCAGTTTTCAAATCAATGAGGGCAATTGGCAATTTCTTCAGTGTATGCTGTAGTGACTCGGCACGTTTTAAGCGCATGCCCTCGTTGAGTAAATGTATTTTCCAATATAGTCCACCTCAAAATACTACTCTGAAATGCACAAGGGACGACACGGCATCACACACCCCCCCCCCCCCCCCCCACCCACACCCGCGCGAAAAAACGTGTTTTAGTTTTACTGCGCAACTAGCCATAAAGCTGATAATAGTAATATTCATGTTGCTAAAATGGTGGATAGGGGGCCTACGCGCCCGCTTCGGAATTGTTGAATTTCAGGATTTCAAGTGACTCAATTTCAAGACAACTATACTGGAACGCTGTTGCATATTTTGAAACTGATTTGGCGGGAGCTGTTGCTGCAGCGAGGTTGTATATCTCGCAAAACACTTGTAGCGAATGCATTACTCGACAAATTAATCATAGCCATAAAAACGGCGAGTTAATTATCGATCGCAATCTTGTACATTTCTTCGTGACGTGATAAAAATGATCCGCGTGACGAGCGTGTTACGTGCACGGAAATCAACATACCAATGTGAAATGGATTACTCATAGAATTAATTGTAGAAGTAATTACTCTATGGTAAGCCCACACTAAAGTATGATGTTATTCCGGATTAACTCTCTAGCGCGAACACGACCATAGACGCCGTCTTTGGCGTACAGCCAAGGCAAAAAAGTGTCAATTTCGCTCTTGCAGAACTAGCCTAGTGATGTCTATTTCAAGAATTGCTTATCTAATTATATTGCCACTCTATGATAAACTCTCTATCTTCGACGTCTGACGGGTAATAAATTCGTTACACCAGTGTATAGACCGGGAGGTGCGGCGGCGTAGTACAGGCTGTTACCACACGCGCAAACAATTATATTTCCCTCGCTACGCTCGGGAAGTATAAAATGTATTCCCACCCCCACCCCCCCCCCCCCCATCGCTACGCTCGGGTGATCCAAAGTTTGCGCATGTGGTAACAGCCTGTACCCCATCAAAACGCTGGTGTCACTAATAGTATTTCAAAGGCGGCTATGCTACATATTTCACTTGGCAACCGATTTTAATCCAAAGAATGGGGATTCATATAAGTCCGTAACAATTTATGTTTTTGTTTTACAAACTCTCCCATGCTGGAATTTTAAGGCATTATTTTCAACATTCTTTCCATCTAACAATTTTTCACAGCCTTATCATACGGAATTCCTCACAAGTCTCTGTAAATCTCTTTGTTCTCTGTAGCTTTGTTAACCCTTTAAAGCGATGATAATCTCGTCTTAAATGTTGTATTTCACCAATAGAAAAGGGTTCATAGATTCTATATCAGTCATATCCTGTCACATTCCCTGATCTGTATCGCAATTATCTGCTTTGTAATATCGAGTAAATGTTGAACAGTGATCGACACCATTTTGTCTCCTCAAGCTATTGCGTTTGAAGTCATGTAAGCTCCAGTGCATCACATTCTTTATTATGTAATGCAGATCCCATTGAATATTTTGAAACTAATTTGACTGGATGTTGTCGCCTCCATTCAAATTTGTTTCAAAATATTCAACAGCTTACCTGTAGGATTGTTTTTATACCACATTGTCAAACTATAGCTGGAGCCTCTATGACTGAGCGTATATACCGAGGCAGACACACTAGGGGTTTTCTGATTGGTGGACAAGTAAATCATGACAGCCATCATAGGGTATAGAAATGTACCAACATTTAACTACTAAATCCTGAATATCTTTCCTTAGCGGCGTGATAAAAAGCTTAAAATTACCTGGATAGTTTATGACCGGCGTGTTAGATCACCTGAATAGCTATCAAGAGATGAGATTAGTTATCCTTTAATGGCCAAGCCGCTCAGACCAAGGCTTTACAATGGCCGTGAGAAAAGTCCATTTGTTTGCCAAGAGAATGGTAATTTTTTTAATGGATACTCATGTGTTTTGTATGGGAATTTTCGTAAAATGAAACATTCAATTGGTCTGACCTAATGAAAGTTTTACCACTATTAAGTAGAAAGAAATTTTCTGCTGAAATGTATATTTTTGGAAAAAATTAGGGACCTACCCAGCAAACATTGTTTCGTTGGCCTAACGTAAGTTTTACCCATTCATCCAACGTAGTTGTGTTTATTGGCCACACGTTGGCCCAAAATGTGGTTTCGTTGGCCCGTCGTTGGCTTTACGTGTGGATAATTCATAGAAAATTAGTTACGTTGGGCGAACGTTGTATATACGTTGGCTGGGTGATAATAAGTTAGTTACGTTGGCCAACGTTGTATCTACGTTTGAAAAAATTCGTGATACGTTGGAACAATTTAATCCCAACGAGCAAAACTACGTTGGGCCAACGAAGAAACATACGTTGTTCCATGGTTGGGCCAACATAGCATTGTTTGTAGGGAATGGAGAGACTTATTCATAACTACCTCTTTCAGCAGAGTCAATAACATCATTGATAGAAAATTTACCTTAGCAAAATTGCGGGGAGCTTTATTAACAAACGATTTTCAAAAACTTCTTTTTCGATAGTTTATTTAGCAGATAAGTTTTTTAATTTCTTAATCAAAACCTCTAGTAGAGCTACTGGAGATGGTGGTGAAATCACCGAACTATATTTTCCTTCTGGCTATGACATTTTAAGAAGGATCACATTATGTACGGTAGCTCATAATATCATTGAATTCTCAACGCATATTCTTGGATAAATCAATAACATAGTGAATGCTTTATCCCACGTAAACCTACAGGTTCCAGATTTTAGACGGTCAACACCTCATACAAGTGGGTTCCCAAACGAAGTCTGATTAAAATATCCTCACTGAAATCACGTCGATTTTACATGTTAACTCATCATTGACAGCTCATATCAATTCACCTTTCCAGAGTATCCATCCATCATCTGACCTCGCATGACGTTATAATCAACCCAGGAGGTGTATGATGACGTCACAATCATTACGTCACAAAGGGTTCCATACAGACGGTCATAAAATCTAAAACCTCCGACACGTTGTATGAATTGTATGTCTTTGTAATACTTTGCTATTTAATAAACACGCTGTTGAATATTTTGAAACTACTTTGACTGGGTCAGCAACAACACCCAGTCAAATTAGTTTCAAAATATTCAACAGCGTACCTCTGTAGTTTTTTGGAAATTGATAGTCAGGGTTTTCAGAGATCGATCAATCCCAACACGGGCGAGGTGTGGGTGGAGCTTAGCTAGAGATGGGCGGGGCATAGCTAAAACCGGAAAGGTAAATTAACCCGTTGAGTACCAAGATTCTTAAAGGAACATAAAGACTTAAATATTAAGGACTATTTTTGTAAATTTACCACTGAAATCTCTTTCTTTTATCCCGTAAATACACATTTGTTAGTTTAGTACCACTGCGTTTCTTGTATGCATCGACTAAATTATTCCTAGATCTAATCACAAAGTGGCCATCTTGGTTATCCCTGTGAACTCTAAAGTCCTAGAATCGCCTGAGGAATATTTTGAGAATATTTTATATATGATTATTTTTCCAGTTACAATGGACGTGGTTCCTGGCTGCCAAATTCATTGACAAAATGAGCAACCAAGCATAACTTTGGATGACAAAATGGTTTGGTTCCTCTTGTGTCGACACAACTCGTTAATGAGCAACGCGGCCAAAAATTCCAATTCCAATGGTTTTGAGGAATATTCATTGGCAGGCCAGGAAAATGTAATTTCTTTAACCCCTTACGGGCGAAGCGGCCTAACCCGGCCTCTGCAGTGTGTCTTGGAGAATGTCCATTTGCAGACCAAGAGAAGACTATTTTTGAAAATTTACCACTGAAATGACTAGCTCGATAACCGTTCTCTTGGCCTGCAAATGGACATTCAATAAGTAAATATTTTAATTTTTTCAACAAATTTAGTCATTAAAGTGTTAAAATTGACCACTGTCTCTGTAACCGAGCCGATCATCTTAGTAGTCAAACTTTAGAAATCGCCTTCTCTAGGCATGCAAATGGACACTTGGCTAACGAAAGACTTGGCCAATCCTGCTCTTACTACTCTCAATGTAAATAATTGATCAGATGGTGTTATCTATCGTGACTACGTCTTGCTACGGATTGGTTTCTATTGTTCAAATATTTCATGCGACAGTGATGAACAGTCTCGACATCAGGCTACCTATAAAAACTCCAACTATTTCCAGAAATCTCAGCAGAGCACATCTTTTATTCTACGAGCTAAAAAGAGTGAAGACCATGTATACAAGGATGCTGCAAGTTGTCCAATTTCTCTCAGTAGCGTTGTGTCTTCTTGGCGAAAGTTATGGTTACTTTTTTCCGAGAATTTTTCTGTATCGAACTAATCCATTTCTCATTACGACCGGTTTCAACACCGGGTTCAACAACGGTATGTATATATATATATATAAATATAATTTAGTGCTGTCTGTTTTCGATAATATGAATAATGGGTTAATCGACAGCTCAATCTATCAATGGACCTTTCCAGTTTTAGCTGCTATACCCGCCCATCTCAAGTTAAGCTCCAGCCATGCGTCGCCTGTGTTGTAATCGATCGATCCCTGAACACCCTGACTATGAATTTCCAGAAAACTACAGGTAAGCTGTTGAATATTTTGAAACTAAGTTGAATGGGTCCTGTTTTTATTTATTAAATAGTAAAGCCATACATTTCGTACAATTATGCGTTTGTGACGAACTTACCTATGCCTTTCACAACGTCATTGATTAAGAAGCCATCCTACACGTCACGCAGTTGAGTATGACATCATATGCTGGATGGATGTGTGCGTGATTGCCCATGAGCCTGTTGAATAACTGCATCCAGTATTCATATTTAGTTTGAACTCACACCTATACTGTATGCTCGTCACTCAAACACAAACACACGTACGTGCGTGCATGTGTGCATCCGTGTGTACAGTCCCAAGTGTGCATGTCATATGGAACCTGAAGTATATTTGAAGAATAGTTAATTGCTAGCGTCCAAACTGACTGAAAAGATGGACAACAAATGTTTTTCACATTGGATGAAATGGGTCAACTCTCCTTATGTTTTTGATGTGCAACGCGGCCTACAAATTGCTATGCAGCCGTATTGAGGCATATTCATGTGCAGGCATGTCCATTTGAGGTGTGTCCATTTGCAGGTCGAGAGAATGTCACCTTTGCAAATTTACCACTGGAATGACTGGCACGATAACCGAGCCAGTCATTCCAGTGCTAAATTTTAAAGAAATATTCTTCTCTTGACCTGCAAATAGACACTGGATAAGCAAAATGCACATGCCGGCCAAACTGACATCTGTAGTGGTCTCCATGATGTCAGACAACTTTTTCCCATAATTTTCTGGGTTGAATCTAAAGGCAAAAATTAAGTTTCTTGACAATGGAGGATTGCATTTTATCCCCCAATCACATGCCGTCATAATCAACTACGTGACCTGTATGCTGACATCATAATCAATGCCGGACTAAGTTTTGTTGTATGAATTGTATGCCTTTGCTATTTAATTAACATCTGTTGAAAATTTTGAAAGTATATTGACTGGGCGCTGTTGCTGCCTAATGGCAGCAACAGTACCCAGTCAAATCACTTTCAAAATATTAAACAACTTACCTGTATATTTTTCTTGTCATTGAGATTCAGAGAATGCATGGATCCATTGGTCCCAACACGGTCAAAGAGATGAGCGGGACATAACTAAAACTGGATTCCTCCGGTTAATTTGTATGCGTGGTATTCTGAACGTTCTGAGGCGTTTTGATACGAGAGGGTTACAGTTAACACGCTACCCGCTCTTTCTACTGTCAACGTAAACAATTAATTTGGTGATAGTATCTATCGTGGTCACGTCTTGTGAACGCGTGGCTTCTCTCGATCCTATAGACTATGCGACAATGATGAAAAAAACAGTCTCGTGATCTCGCTACCTATATAATCAACACCTGTTTCCAGATATTCCAATATCTTTGAAAAGAAAAGATTGAAGAACATATACAAGGATTATTAACGTTTCCCTTATTTTATCGATAACATTGTGGCTTTTCTCTCAAAGTCAGAGCCACTTGTTCAATAGACCTCTCCACTTTATCCATCCATCATATGACATCATAATTAACTACGTGTAGAATGACATCATAAGCAATGACCTCATTATGACGTTGATAAGTACGTCACGAACGCATAATTGAAGACAGCAGTCCAACAACGGTATGTGCGTACAATATGACGTGGCATGGCTTACTGGACAGTAGGCTATGTGTGGGCGATTGAGCGTGCTGAATAACTTTATCCACTTTTCATATTTCCATATTTAGTTGTGACTCACAACTAGTATACGCTGCTCTGCCGGTCTGTCTGTCACGCACACGCAAAAACTCTCACACACACGCACGCACGCACGCACGCACGCACGAACGCACATACGCACTCACCCACTCACGCGGTCCAAATATTATCTGGTGGCCTGCACCAGCCAGACAGCTACACGTTTAGATGAGTTAACGATCCCGTCATCATTTGAAGATGGATTAGTATACTCCTCATATAATTCCAGTTGTTAATGCCAGGTACGATGAAATACCATACAACCGGCCTAGGTATTTGAAACTGATAAGTTTACTAATTCAGGAGAAGCACTCTACTCTCTGCAATCAGGTACATGTGTGTGAGATGATTGCCTGGTCTTTATAGAAGGGCGGTAAACCCTGAGAAAGAAGGTTACCGGGCCAGCGCCGGGGCGATACCTGGCCAATGTGGCCCGCTATTGGCGCGGTACTGGCCCCATAACACGCGTTATCATGGCTGCTTCCTGGACCGTGTACCGGTTTCCCGCACACCACTCGCCGTAACTACTTTCAGGCGCAACTCCCACATACTAGTTCTGAGAGAAAGGCCGGAGAGCGCGGCAGCGGAGGGTTTGCGCGGGCCCTGCGCAAAATACGGATAGTGATCCAAATGAGGCCAACTCCAAATCTAATTTTCTGTAAAGAATACACTTTCTATAGGCCTAACATTAAAATTATTCTATGAAATATTTAATATTCATTGAAAAATACAGGTATTTAAATCAAAAATATAGTTATTTATTTTCAAAGAGTGTAACTATAACTACGTAATGCCATTTAACAGGTTTCAATAATGCAAATTTAGGTTTGAAAAGTATCATGTATATATATCGTCCTTGAATTAAAATAACTTAGTAAGCGCCTACTAAAGGGGTGAGAATGGTGGTCCAAGTTCTAAAATTGTTAAAAACCTTAAGCTACACACACCGTTTATATTAAGGATGGGGCGCCGGGTGAGGATAATATTGAGCATTGTGTAACCATTGCTCAATAATCCCCACCCTGTAACCTTTAACTAGTAGCTTAAAACTGTATATATTTCCAGAATAGAGAAATGGCAAGATCAATGTGTGTCCTACTTGGCCAATTATTCTCACTTCATCATGTAATAAATTAATTATGGCTCAACTGCTGGGCCCTTCAAATTTTCTGGATCGGAGCAGGTGTGCCACCTTTAAAAAGGTGTCAGCTCGGGCCCACAAGATGCGAGGACCCAGCAGATTTTAGGGCACGGTGAATTTGAGGGCCCAGCAGATTTATTAAATATCATCAAAAAGCAAACAATTGTTGATGAATTGCCAGAAAAACTAATAAAAAGGTTACGAAAAAATTATCAAAATATCATATACAGTAACACTATTTCAATGTGTAGTATGGTTACCCTGTACATGTAATTACCTGAAGAATAACATTTTGCCACGCGGGCCCCCAGCCTTGCAGACCCCCAGCCCTGTGCGGTAGGGTGTTTTGCACATATATAAAACCGCTACTGGAGCGCAGGTTACTGACCCAGTATTAGACCAATACAACCCAGTATTTGCCCGGCCAGCGCCAGCACATTAGCCCGTGTTATTGCGTCAGTACCTTCATCGCGGTAGACATAGGTTTAATGATTGGCGCATACGTCACATGGGCGTATGTATGTTGACCATTATAATGATGTGATCTCCTCGGTCACTCAATTATCTGGTGTCATAAACAAAGACGTCACGTGTTAGCTGACGTCACATTCAATATGATGTATAGCTGCATGTCACATTGTTGAATAGTTTGAAACTAATTTTACTGGGAGCGTTTATTACCATAGGCCAAGACGACGACGACGACGACGACGACGACGACGACGACGACGACGACTGCAGCAGCAGCAGTATGCAGTTATATGAATTTCAAATAATTCAAAAGCTACCTTGAAATATAGATTCTGGGAATTCAGGGTTCAAAGTTCAAATCGATTCCAACATGCATGCAAAGTGGGAAGAGTTTAGCTAGAAATTTGCGAGCGTGTCTCAACCATAAGGGCAGCGGAACAGGGTCCCCAAATATCCCGGGCCCACAAAATTGACACGAACATTTTTTCTCTTAATTGTAGGATCCCTGCATATCTTTAAGTTACACACATACATGCCACACCTATAGGACAACTCATAAAATCAGTTACCATGTTTCCAAAGGAAAACTATTTTGAACCCGATGTAAAGAAATGTTCTGTTGCATATTTTGGACATAATTGGACTGGACGATATTGCTGCCTTGTGTAGACATGCCTTCCGATCCATTTATGTTCAACATATTCAACAGTATCAGTTTTTTGTGTGTTTGAAATATGTCAAATTATTCCTGTGCTTTACTTTAAAACATTAATGTGGCCAAATTCCACAGCCCTCTGACCACAGGGGCCTCATCACCATTACGATGTAAACGCTAGCTTTCTTGCGATCCAAATCGCAGCTCCGAGGGATCCAGGTATGAATTTCAGAAATTTTTCAAAGGGCCCCATGAGTGCTAAGTTCGGCCATGTGTGCAGATGGATAGACAGTGACATCCTGTTTGGCTAAATGGAAGTGGTCCGCCATGCCCACCAACCGCAGCTGGGCATGTACAGATACAGGGGAGTGAACCGCTTGAGATAATGGTCAAGATGTGAAAGTGTGCATTATTTAAACATATACTGTTTTTATCCAAGTGTCCGATTACAATGTCATACAGAAATTGGCACCATAGTAGGTCACCCCACATCAATACAGTGTCAAACGGATTTTTTCTTGATGATTGGTTGGTTTGATTGACGCATCATTATGGTCACTGTTCAACAGGTCCATTCTCGCTTTGTCTTTGCTGCCATAAAGACGGCATTTTTCATTAGAGACGTGGCTCTGAATAGCGTCATTTTGGCCCTGAGACGGGCCGATTTTATACTCGCGTTTTTGTTGTTTTGGCTTGGACCGCAGTATTCTAGGAGATAGTATACAGCAACAATATATGCATCACTTATTCCCACCACCAACAATTTTACACTGAGGTCGCTGACCGTGCTCTGGATATTTGAGCCCGGCTTGCTACCCACTAACCTTTCTATTCAGCTCAATAGGATAGGTTAATAGTGGCTAGGGACAATTTCTTCATTAGGAGACATGTGGTGTACGCCTCTTTACCGGCGGTTGCAGTAATCTAGCCCCGCACTCCGACAAGGTTGTGTAAAATTGGCCAAAGACCTATAGGGCCTCACATTTATCAAATTATTGTCTCTTCCCATGATCCAACAAGCCGTCAGGTTTTTTAATTGTTTGGACAACCCCACCCGCACATTGGACTGATCTGACTCTGGGAAACTATCGGAGGTTTTCGAGAGGTTATGGCCAAAGTGCGGGTTCACATACATCTCCCCTGTATCCTCAGCTACTTATTAGTTAGACTCTGCCAAAAAAGGAAAGCACTGTGAAAACATGGAGTTATTATTATTACTAGGGTGATATTTATTCTTGGCCCGCAGTGCATATTGGGCATGTTGGAAATTAAACCTAATGCCAGGTCAATAGTTAGATCCATAGGACTGGTAACGGGTGAGATGCGTATCTCCACCCAACTCATTGAAGTGTCTGGGCAAGATCTTGGAATCTGCCATTCCCGCATGGGAAGGAAACTAGCAGTGGATATTCGTTTCTCTACCCCACCGTAATGATATGTCAGTCATTAAATTTGCTTGTGTAAAATATATCCATCGTCCAGCGATGTTTTATGCGGTTACGGAGCAGGGCATCTGGATTCTCGCCCAGTTCAGATGTGTTACGAAGTAACATGTACGCTGCTATCCATGGAGGTAGATGCTTTCCAAGGTAACCTACGGGAAGCGGGACGTCTGCGCCCGTTATATAGCCATGTCTAATGATAGGTGGGAATTTCTGCCTAAACTAGTTCTTGTTTCCAACACCAAAACAGTTGGTTAGGAATAGCAGAAGGCCCGCATAAATAAAAGCGACACCCACCAATACAGTATCTTACAGTAACATAAGATGGGGACTGGTGAATCCATCGGGAGTCGCTCGTCCCATCTTCACATTAACCAGTATGCATCACGTTAATTATATTTTCACTAGGATGGTCTTTTTCCCTAGCATTTTTGTTGAACAAAAGAGGGGCCATTTTTGCCAGCTCTTTTCCTACGCTTCGGCATCGAAGGCATTTTTCTGTGACGGAGGCCCACGCGAGGCACTTGCATCTCACATAAGCGAGATATCCTGGTTGGAGGCCCGTGCGAGGCCACTACCTCTGGCACCAATGGGAAGTCATCTAGGTGATGGAGGCCCGCACGAGGCACTTCCCTCTCGCAATGACAGGAATCTCTTTATTTGTATAGTGAAGGTTTAATAGCTTATATTAAGTTAAATAGTGACCTTGTTGTGCAGATGCTTACCTTACGGGGATACCTCTGCGGATTTACGAATCTGTGTGGTACCTCCGGCGACCCAACGTGCAAATTACACCAGCTAGCTCTACTTTACGTATTATCATTATATGCTCATAATCTGTCAGACGATCCACCTTGTTTGACAAATAGATACTTCACTTTTTATATATATTTTTATATTAATTCTCCATAGTTTTAAATTAACATTGAAAGACATACCGGTGACACCAATAGCTGGAATGATACAATGCAGTTCAATCTTAGCGACAATGGTCGGGCGGCCCCACCAGAATGATTGAGTTCCACCGGCCTTAGGAGCCAGTCTATGTACTTCACGGAGCAACGTCATACGGGATCCGGAACCCCGAGACTTGGAGCTAGCCAGCCCCTTCATTCGTTGTGCACGTGTGGTGCGATGGCTGAGCAATTCATGCCGGAATGACCGAATGGACAAGTGGCACCTGATGTGGGCCTCAAAGAACAAGAAGTGAACTCACGCCAACACCCTTCAGCGAGCTTAACTCACTATCCACAGACAGTCAGTGATCCCTCGATCTAGAGTTACCTTCGTACGACGGACGTCGGACGTGGTACTCGCATGCTCACCAACTATGTGCTAAATTTGCCGGATGCGGGACAACCCGCACCACAGCTACAAATGTTCTCGCCCATGAGAGAGGGGACCTTCCGTGATGCCTCACAAGCGGGAACAGACTTCTTAACCGTATCAGACATCAGCGATAGGCCAATATCAACAGGGCCAGACCGCGGATGATCTTGACAAAGATCCCTATGAGGGCATGAACATAACCCTTTAAATTCTTATCATTCACCCGCATCATCAGTAGGTGGCTCATGGCCGGATGATCATGTACCAGGTCCCCTGTCTCCCCCTGTAAATGTATCATCTTATTTTCAGAATGTGGGACGATAAGGAGCAGAGGGATCAGTACCTCTGTTCCAATGCTCATCGGTAAATCAACACACCGCACGCATCATGCCTGTCAGCCTTCTGCACTGCCACCATATGGGGAACACCCACCATGGCCCGAAGAACGTCCACGTCGTCTACATAGTGCACCACCACCTGTCTATAGACCTGCGCCTGTCTACGGATCTGCAACAGGGTGATACTCAAGAGATTTAAATGCGCGACACCATCAAAGCAGATATAATTCTCGGGCATGGCAACCTCAGCATCATCAGTCTCGCTGATGGGAAACACCAACACCACCAACCTGCCACCCAGTTTCTGTATGCACGTCAGTCGCCCGCATACCACCACCACCAGGATTTACACCCAACATCTCGCCGCATGGACCAGGTCGGGTCATTCTCCAACCAAAATTTAGCAGGGAAGATGACTGGACTGACTACAAGGTCCAGTTTGAGATTATCAGTAGAACTAATCGGCGGACTAATGAACAGACTGGGGAATATCTAGCCGCGACACTCTCAGCGAAAGCCCTACAAGATCTCGCGGATATCGGAGCTGACTACACGCCCACCTACACAGAACTGGAGAGCACACTGTCAGAACGATTCGGCGACACAACACTCAGGGAAATGAGTCATCTCCAACTCAAAAACCTACGACGACGTGCGGGAGAGACCTTGCCAGAATTGGCTAGTCGCATCTGGAGACTGGTCACCCATGCTTATCCCAGCACAAACCTCGAGGGCGTCACCAATTTACATCTGGACACATTCATTGACACGTTGAGCGGTGAGCCTGCACTGAAGGAAAAACTATTCCTCACAGACTACGGTAGCATACAACAGCTTATGGCTACCGTGGTATGGAGCGAGCACTTCTTAGAGTGGGAAAAGAACAATCGCCGCCAGCTACATCCTATAAATTAAATGAGTGACACCAATCTAGCCAACACGGCCGACTCTAGCACCGCATCAACAAATGCACCCCACAAACAAACCGCATTACAATCACTGCACGATAATCATCAGAATCACGTGCCTAGAGGAAGGGGGCATGGCCAACGGGGAGGCCACCACGGTGCCCCAGGACGCGGCAACCAGCACAATAACAGCAATCGTCCCAACATTCATGAGAGGATAGATGAGATCAACAAACAAATCTCTGCACTCACTAATTTAGTCACCACGCTAAGCACCACAATCACGACTTCAAACACCAGGACCGCACCCGCTACCAACACAACACCACACCATCACCGAACACATGTTTCAGATGTGGTCAGCCAGGCCATTGGAGGGACCGGTGTCCTAACCGACCTCCATCTACAACTCCAACCACTGACTGCCAAACCCCGCAGCCGGATAAAAGATTAAACTGATAAGGGCTCCGATTGAATAGTCACCTCTCACAACCCGACTCAACTGCGGCCTCCGTACAACAACGTCAGATGGCCTGCTCCAATCGTCAATTATCTACAATCCTGCATACATATGGATGCACGGCTTCACATATTTCAGTGCCTACAATGCCTCCCCAATTTTCAGCACTGCCATGCCCATCTAGAAGGAAAAGTGACCCCACTATTTCCGCTTTCACTCAACCTTCTTTCCTATGTAAAATGGCAGTGGTAGGTTCCAGCACCTCCGCTGAAACAACGTTTTTGCAAGCACCACGACCCACCACCAAAGCACCAGACACCCGATGTCTTTTGGTGGTTTGTAGTCCACGACCTCTTACTGTTACATCACCCACACACACAAACAGCAGTGATTCGGAAGACAGCATTCACCCAACATCATGGACACGAGCGAGGAGACACCGTACAAGAAAAACAAATGAACCAGAACAGCGTTGTTTCGTCTGCGCTTCACCCAAACATCCCATGATGCGATGTAAAAAGTGACTGACACAGCTAGCCCTTATCAAAGAACAAGAAAATCCTCTCTGCACTGCTGTATACACCAACACCGCATACACAGAATCCACAACATCACCACCGCCATTGCTACCACCAGCTCCGTCGTCACCAAAGCACTCACAGCAGTGGCGACGACAGGCTGGCCCTTTCCTTACTCAGCCACCACCTGCATTACAGGAAGCTATTCGGAAACAAGCCAACTATGTACAGAATGATGCCACGCCAAAACCGCTTTCACAGATGGCATCATTGGAAACTCTTCCGCAGGTTCACAGAAAGGTCATTTACAAGTGTGCCTGTCTGTTTAGCGGTATTTCCACCAGTGCCACCGTGGACACTGGAGCTTCCATCACCGTTTTTAACAAGTGCTTATACGAGAGCATCCTAGCTCATAAGAAGCCACCCGTAGGTCTACAAACATCTTTTTGCAAACAGTTATGGGAGTCGATGTACCCATGGCTGGTGTAGTACACCTGGTAATACAGGTAGAGGAGATGCAATTCAGTGAGTTGTCATCGCCTCTATCCAAAACGATGCCCTGCTCGGCTCTTATTTCCTCAGTGCCAGCAAAGCCATTATACATTGCAGGCAACAAGAATTCGACATACACGGCCGACGGATACCCCTTGGACCGGAATCGTCATTATACGATACGTGTGCAGTAATACTAACCAGTACTGCCACAGTTGAGCCGGGACAGGAACGGATCTTGTGGACCACCGCACCACAATTAGGAACATCTACATGATTTATACTTGCGTGCCACAGAATCTTTGATGCAATCTCAGAAACGACATGTACACACACTACTTTATAAATACGGTGGTAGTTTCTCATCAGGAGACATGGACCTCGGAGAAACTCATCTAGTGGGACACTCCATTGATACAGGAAATAATCGCCCAGTGCGACAACCAGTACCACATCTTCCCATTCACAGGGAAGCGGAAGCTCATCAACAAGTATGCGACATGTTGCGGACCAGTATTATAGAACCATCAGCATCCCCATGGGTCAGTCCCATTGTACTAGCAGGCAAGAAGGACGGATCTTTGCAGCTTTGTATATACTACCGCCGCCTTAATGATCTTAGTGTCAAGGACGCATATCCGTTACCACGAAGAGATCAGGCGTTGGATTCATTGTCCGGAGCCAAGTGGTTTTGTACCCTTGATTTAGCTAGTAGATACTGGCAAGTGGCCATGGACGAAGCTGACATGGAAAAGACTGTATTCGTATGTAGGGATGGTTTTTTCCATTCCGCAAAATGCCCTACGGCTTCTGCAATGCTCCCGGGACATTTGAACATCTCATTGAGCAGGTATTAACCACTCTGCAATGGGAAATCTGTCTGTGTTACATCAACGACGTAATCGTCTTTGGTTCTTCATTTGAGCAGACACTTAGGAATTTGGACACCATGCTCTACCATTTCTGCACACCAATTTGAAGCTCAAACCCAAGAAATGTCATCTTTTCAGACAGAGCGTCGAGTGCCTGGGATACGTCATATCCGGGGATGGAGTGGCTACTCAGCCATCAAAATCAAAAGCAGTAGCAGAGTGGCAGATGCCCTCTTCAGTCACAGAAACACTGAGCTTTCTCGGTCTCGGCCCGTACTATCGCAGATACATTCGTCATTTCAGTGAGATTGCATCACCCCTTTATCAGATCACTGAAAAAGATCGACCATTCGAGTGGACGAGTGAGTGTGAAGGTTCCTTCAGGGCGTTGAAGGAACTCTTGACGCCCGCCCCGATTCTCGCTCATCCTAACCCTAACCTCGATTTCATCCTGAACACTGATGCGTCGGCTTATGCCATTTGCGTGGTTCTATCTAAGGTCATGGAGGATGGAATGGAGCAGGTACTGGGTTATGGTTCGCCGACTCTCAACAAGACTTTGTCAAGTATTATAAACACTTTCTGTACGGGCGCCCATTTACTTTCCATACAAACCATGCCTCACTACACTGGCTCAAAAACCTTAAAAATCTGGAGGGCCAGGTAGCGAGATGGCATGAATCCCGGCAGGCCTATAACAATAATGTTGTTCACCGTCCCCGCAAGAAGACCTGGAAATGCCGATGCCTTGAACAGAATCCGTCTCGAGGGTGAACTCTGTAGCTCGTGGGGTAGTGTCGGGCCATTCAGGTGTCTGGTGTCGACTCACCATGCCACAAGTGCATGACGAATGATGACGCTGGTTAGCTTCCAGTCTTAGGGTTATGGATCCCATGCGATACCGCCCTATGGGTAACAAAGACCGGCTCCTAAGGCCGGTGGAACTCAATCGTTCCGGTGGAGCCATGCGACCATCGTCGCGAACATTAAACACTACAGTCTCATCCCAAGAGTTTGTGTCACCAGTATGCCTGTCCATAGCAATTTCGTGATCTATGGACTTACAAGATTTGATTTGGTGACCTAATTAAAATAAGTCTATACAACAGTTTTAGCTAAGCAGACTGTCAAGTATGCTTAGACAGCCTGATGAACTTTTAAAAGTGGGGCTCCCGGAGGTACCACACAGACTCGTAGGTTCGCAGAGGTATCCCCGCAAGGGAGGCTCCCGTACATGAGATAACTAATTAACATAATATAAGCTATTATACCTCTAAGCTGAAAGGAAAGAAAATTATCTTTTGTGGTGTCGAAATGCCATGTGCCTCATGCGGGCACTACTCCTAGTGCTAGTTTGGGCGAGGAGTATTATCCTTGTGTGGGCCATCATCACTGAATCCTTGCGAGAGGCAAGTGCTCGCACGAGCCAAAGAAAAATGTCACCATCGCTTAAGCAGGAGAAGAGTATTGGACGAAAAGGGCTTATTCTAATATTCAACCAAAATGCTGTAAAGAAAAGACCATACCTAGTGAAATTATGACCATAAGGTTGCGTGCTGTTTTACGTGAAAATTGGACGAGCGATTCCCGAAGGATTCCCATGTTACCATCTTACGTAGTTTTCAATATGCTGAATTAGTAGTTTTATTTATGCGATCCTTCTTCTATGCCTAACCTAATATTTAGCTTTTAGAGACAAGGATTATTTTAGGCCACAAATGGCTGGCGTCTACCTAGCCTTTAGATATGGCTATCATTGAGAACGGATGCCCTAAGACATCAATACTGAAGACAGCATGCATACATCTTACTTCGCAAGATCTCCGAACTGGGTAAGAATCCGGATATCTGCTCCGTAACCACATAAAATGTCACAGGGCATTGGTTACCTTTCACAGAAGCAAGTTTAGGCAACTGATTTATCGATATGGTGGGGCTAAGAGAGACGAATATCCACCATGAATGTCCTTCGCCTGAGGGCGTGGCAGATCTTAACATCATGCCTAGACACTCCTACAGAATTCTGTGCGATGCGCATCTCGCCTGTCACCAGGTCCTATGGAGCTATCTTTTTAACCTAATGCTAGGTTTAAAAGCAAGTTGCCCAGTTATGCACTGCGGTGCGGGAGGATTGTCCAGCAGATAAAAGAAAATAATAATTAAGGTATGTTTTAGCAGTGCTTCCTACCTTGGCAAGGGTAATTAACTACTAAGTATCCGAAGATACCGGGAAATGTGTGTGACACCACACCCTGCCCATCACCGCTCGGAAACCCCAATAGTTTCCCAGGGTCGGATCAGTCCATGGCGCGGATAGGGACATCCAAACAATTAAGAAGCCATAAGGCTTGGTGGAACATGAAGAGAGACAATAACTTAGAAACATGAGGCCCATTAGGTATGTTGGCCAATCTTACACAACCTTGCCGGAGTGCGGGACTAAATTATCGCAACTACCGGAAAAGAGGCGTACACTATGTGTCTCCTAATGAAGAGATTGTCTCTAATCATATTAAACCTATCCTACTGAGCTGAATAGAAAGGCTTTTTAGTCGGTAGCATGCCGGGCTAAACAGAATTATAGCACGGGCAGCGACCTCAGTGAAAAAGTGTTGGTGGCGGGAGAACGTGCTGCATATATAAATGTTGCTGTATAGTGTTTCCTACGTGCACTGCCGTCCTATATTTTTCTATAACTAAACAAAGCATATAAACTGATGGCTACTTGCCATATATAAAACTAAACAGAATAAACAATACAATGTAAAAGGATCAGAATAATATATAAAGTACACGTTGAGAAACCTACTACAGTGTGGTTAGTAAAACACCTTACAGAAAATAAGAATAACTATAAACAGATACAGAAATTATAACTAGCAGTCCTAAGACCGTTACGGTGCCTTTTAGTCATCGGAACCGTTTATACAGATAAGGTATAATTATTAAAGCTGTAATTAATGGAATAATTAAAATGTTAAGTATAGTTACTTGAATAATCGGTAGCCATTCTTAAGCATTGGCTATCGTGTTACTGAAATTGATAAGTCATCCTTTGGTTGACATGAGTTGATGCGTTCTCTGGAAGCTGGACAGTTCCTGCATGCTGGTTCCCGCAAACAGGATTTCCACAAGCAGTCCAGGACGCGAGCGGATCGAACTCAGGACTGTAATCACAATATAGATTGTCCAATGATTAGTCAGTAAGAGATACAATAACATTACTGCTAAGACGAAAGTTTCCATACACCAATGGTATGGACGGAAGTTAATAACAACCCGATCATAAGTGGGGGTTGTTGAATATGGATGAAGATACATAACTAAGCTTAATGGTGTGGGGTATGTTAGTTAGCTCCTAAGATGTACCGGGCAAAGTTTACTTGCTGCGGTCAAAAAGTTTAAATAAACCTGCACGACATCAGTGCGGGGACGGTTGAATAACCACTTTTTGGCATGGCCGGCAGATCCAGCGAGTCATCCACCAAAGAATATCGCTGCCTCTACATCTGTAGAATCACATATTCAGGCCAGAAAAGGCCTCACCGCAAGTTTGTGGTGCGAGTTAGTTCTTGATGGATGCGTGAACAATATTCAAAAGTTCCCAAAAAAATGCCCCCCCCCCCCGCACAATCGGGAGATACAAAATTGATTTAGTGCGTTGGGTCGGATTGCTGCAGTGGCTACGGAAGAGAAACCTTCGAGACCGAAGTAATCTGCTTAATGCCTGTCTTGCTGATGGTAGCCGAATACAGATCCAACCTATTCGGCCCCCCGGCCCAGGATGCTCTTGAGTTAAGGATATCGTCTCCTTTTATACTACTCGTGAGGTCATAGGCGCAGGCTCCAACGAATCATTGGTCGAGCAATAGCCAATCAGCGCATAGCTAATAATACCGCAATCGAATGTTCTAGAACATTCTAGAAGTTCTGCGTACACGTGGTTATGGCGTCATGGCAATATCTTGAAGATAATCAAAAGGGGTTTTCCGTGGATAACTCAGTCATTTTTAACCGATTTTGAAATGATTTACAGATTCGGAAAGCCCATCGAATTCTGGCCTTGATTAATGCCAGCTTCGGCGGGAACAAGTAATGACAAAGGATTACAATGTACCAACTCAGTACACTAAAAGCGCCATCCTATCTTGGTCGTGAAATACGCGCTCTGTCAAAAATAGTATTAAGCGCGCGCATGCGCGCTACATGCCTTAATGAACTTAGTCGTTTTTACAAAGCGATCTCTCTCATAGGCCCATATACGCTTATAGCTCTACCCAGGGGGGCGTGTTCAGGGAACGAATCCAGGACGAGCGGCGCATACCCAACTTGGCTGGTATGGCTGGCACATGACCGGTCGATCCGAACTACACCATGACTCAGTCCACAGAGCCATCTCCGGAGTTCCCCGAATAGTGGTGCACAGAGTGGGGACATGGAGAAACTCACTCATGAACAGGCAACAAACGCGCAAACATGACACATATATGTGTGGATCCAGGAGGGGATACATCCTCCCCGGAAATCTGTTATACCACTATCCGCAATGGCCAAATTATTAGTGGTTTGGAGAATGTCATATGAATAAGAATGTTTTCTACATCAACAACTGACTGGTAATTCAAGAGGGTTATCGAGAAATTATCTTGAAACAGCTCCACAATAACGCCAGACACCTAGCCATTGAAAGAACCTTCATGCGGATAAAACATAGTTTCCACTGGATCGGGACTCGCGATAATGTGAAGGCATGGGTTGCCAAATGTATCCCATGCCAAAAACGCGCTGTTGGCTACGACCATAGAGTTTCACTTCAAATTAACGTCGTTGGCACACCATAGGAGCGAGTGGCTATTGACGTGCTCGGACACTTGAATACGATGGATGAAGGAAATAAGTACATCCTCGTATTACAAGATTACTTTGCGAAGTGGGTAGAAGCATTTGCTTTACCGGACCAAGAGGCATCCCGCATAGTGGAGGTCCTGGTAATCAATGTATTCTGCCATTTCAGTATGCCCTATGAGCTACACTCTGATCAAGGAAGTAATTTTGAGAGCCGGCTGATTGCTGAGCTCTGCAAATTGTTTCATATCGTCAAAACAAGGACGACTCCATATCACCCCCTAAGCGACGGGATGGTGGAGAGATTCAATCGAACTCTCGCGGAGATGCTTACTAAAGAAACACACCTTGATTGTAGACATTGCACTTACCGCACTTCAGTACATTCCAGCATGGGTTATACACCCGGCTTGGTTAGGCCGTGAATTAGCCTTGCCCTTCGACCTGGCCATGCCCTGGATTCCAGGGGAGAAAAATTCACCTTCTCTCTATATCGAACTCATGCGGCATCTGATAGAACAGACCCATGAGATAGTGAGAGCAACATTATCTACTGCATGCCAGCGGCAAAAGACGTGGCACGACTGAAGGGTGCATGGAGATCCATATGAAGCAGGAAGGATGGTTTGGGTTCACGATTCGTGATGATCGGCAAATGTGCCGAGTAAACTGAATTACCAGTGGAAAGGCCACTATGTAGTAGTAGGTAAGATGTCGGACGTGTACTACCATATTCGTGCTTCGGATTGCCTGACCTCAGTCATCTACTTCGATTGGCTCAAATCCTGTGTCAGTGACGACCCTGCACCAGAGCTTGGGCTGCGCGTTCCTCGTGATACAGGTACCCAGACAGAAGTTTCTACAGAAACTAGTATTCCCAATGTTAGCACAGAGCACCATGGTGCCAGTTCGACCCTTCTTCTACCAATATATATACACCTGTGCAAAAGTTAAGCACCAGCAAAAACAATAGAACGTAGAAACATGATGGTACAACTAGGCTGCCATACTTTTTGTCCCCGCGTTAGCTGACATAATTCCAAGTACGAAATGCACATGCATGCATGACTTCACGCCGCTTGATGTCCGTGCGTGGCGGGAAACAGCACACGTGTTCAGTTATGTAAAAGTCCAGTTTGAGGTGTAGAACATTACATACAGATTTAGGCGACAAGATTAGGAATTTTGTGTTCATGACCGTGGTTTATTTGTACAGAGAGAATTAGCTCTTGATTGTGAACCGCTATGGCAAGACGAACGTTAAGTGATCGTGTGAAATGGCAAATCATAGGCATGCATACCACTGGTATGTCATGCAGAGAGATTGGCAGACAGCTGAACATTAACCATACTGTAATCAGTCGTTTGATTGCAAAACATGGGCAAACTAACGAGGTGAAGGACAGGCCTAGATCTGGAAGACCGAAGAAGACTACTGCCCGTGATTTACGAATCCGTGTGGTACCTCCGGCGACCCCACGTGCAAAGTACACCAGCTAGATCTACTTTATGTATTATCATTATATGCTCATAACCTGTCAGATGATCCACCTTGTTTGACAAATACGTCTCTTTTTATATACTTTATTGTCCATTGTTTTAAACTAGCATGGAAAGACAAACCGGTGACACCAATAGCTGGGATGATATCGTGCAGGTCAATCTTAGTGGCAATGGTCGCATCAAGTTTCCTATATTGCCTTGAAATACTGCATCCATCGCCCTCTGAAATACTGCACTTGTGTTTCTATATGCAAAGGGTATCCTGGTCGAGGGGTGGGTAGGGGGTGGGCTGAGGGTGAGGGGTTGATATGTGTGTGTGTGTGTGCGTGCGTGCGTGCGTGCGTGCGTGCGTGCGTGCGTGCGTGCGTGCGTGCGTGCGTGCGTGCGTGCGTGCGTGCGTGCGTGCGTGCGTGCATGCGTGCGTGTGTGCGTGCGTATGTGTGTGATGGGTGGGGTACGTGGGCTGCGATTAGTAGGAATCATACAGTCAACTAACAGATTCATTGCTAATTCTTATAGTGTGAGCGGTGTCACACTTATTGGCATAGTCGCAAGTACGTTGTTGATCATTTTGCACCCGTCGTTTGCGTGATACTGGCCTCAGCATAGTAATGAGTAAACAGTTTGATGCCTACATGGAATATACAATCGATAGTGTCTCCCACACCACTGCACTTCACCTTTCCTATAAACTACCACTGCTCCAGTGAGTGATATAGGCTTGGTAGCTTGAAACTTAAATTCAGCTAAAGGTATTTGCACTTTCCTGACACCTAAATTACTTTTCCAAATATCACTCCTAATGAGCGATGTACTGGCACCTGTATCCACTAAGATATCAATACTATGCTTACTGGTATCAACGTCGCCGCTGTGACCACAATGAGCATCCATTTGAAGACAGACATGGAACGTCTCGGTCACTGGCTCCCTCGGCTGCTGTTTTCTGATCACTAGTTCTGTCGGTCACTGCACTTTCTTCCATTATCTGATAGCTTTCCTTCATCGACATGGCGGCAGCAATCCACATCAGGATCATTTTGACCAAGGCCAAAACCACTTCTTCCATGCGCATCTGTGTTCACTCTGCTTAGAACGAAGCCGTCGTGGTCTTCATATTTATCGTCGTGGACCAGGCGGGGTATGGTTGTCTCGTCTGACATTTTCAAAGAACACAACGTCAGTTGAACAGTGTGGACTTCCATCGATTGTGTGTTCATCGGGCATAACAGCCTGTTCGATTGCATGTCCAGCAAATTCGTGGCAGCGGTGAATTTTTCTGATGTTACTGTAGCTGCTGATTCGAAAGGTTATTGTACGAATTGTTCTGCTGGGAACTTTACAGATTACGACTTCTACAATTTCTAGCTAAGTGTCCCGGTTTGCCATAATTAAGACAGTCCTTAGAAGACTTCTTATTGCCCCTATTGGACTGATTTCTAGACTGGTTGTTATTGTTATTACTAAGCTTGGGCTACTTATGTTTAGCGTGTCTAAATATCTGCATTAGTTGCACTGAATCTATTTCTTCTGTTGCCTCTTTAGTGATGACGGCGGTGGCACTGATTGCACCATTCACTGCGTTATGCCATTAAGGGTCTCAGATTCCATCCCCTTAATCATCTCGAGGACTTCTTGCAATAGCGTTCCTGCCTTGTGATCATGCGGGCTTCAAGATTTCTCAGCTGCTGAGACACATTGGAAACATCGGGTGGGCATTTATTTTGTCTAGAACCAGCTGTATCGATTCCCATGTGTTCTTCCTAGTGGGTTGTATGGCTATTGCGGTTCTTGCATCTAATAGGTCAAACATATCACCTTGCTCTTCGGTGTACATAACTTATCGTCTAGTGTGTGCTTACTCTTAAGGATTACACATCATTGTTCTATATCTCCTATTGAATGCATTAATAGTTCCTTTTGTTTTGACGTTTCCAACTCACATTTTAGCTGTTCTTTTTTATTGGCTGAAACAAAGCACTTGAATATATGTCCGTGTAATTTGTTGAATATCACAGTATCTCAGTCTCTGTTGGTAAGATATTGGTCCCATTCTTTATTGAGCTGACTGTCGGTGGGGAAACTAAAGATGTAAGTGGTATCGCCTGGTTGATTAGGTCTCATTACATCAAGTGCATTGTGGCATGCCTCAAGGTATTCGCACCCTCTGATGGTATATACCCATCACAACACTGAATATTTCGCCCGTGATCATGTAACAGGTCATGTCAAAATCTGGCTTACTGCATTAAAGAATTGGTCTGTCAGATTCAGAGATATTAGATATGGAGGTTTAGCTTAGCAATTGTTCCTGGATCTTGTATGCATAAGAAATTCAGAGTGAATGACGAATTTGCAATCTCAATGATATCTTTAAAGGTGTTGCCGGGTTTGTACTCAGAGAGTGTTGCCAACGTTACAGGTTTGGAACAGCAAACTAAATCTAAATACTATGCTAATGTGTCAGAAATACTGTGTATGGCTTGTCAATAATTATGTGATAGTGCTACTTGTCGAGATGCCAATGAAGACTTTTTCCTGATTGTCTGATACCTTTATACACAAAGATGTATTTAACCCACATTGGAACCTTTCTGCTAACTCTTCTGAGCCAGGGAGGCTGATTGGTCATTTACATATATTACACAGTTATGGCTCAATCAAGCTCCACTTAATCTCTTCAGGAAGCTTCCACTTGTATAATTATGCTCCAGGTTGATCAAACACCATCAGGATCGGTTTAATGACTCAGATAGTTAGCAATAACAAATTCTGCTTTGACTTGCTTATTCAATGGAAATACCATGTATAATTCCGAATTCCACTTTCCACTGACAAGCTGATGGCTAAGCTTCTCCTATTCATTTATAAAAGGAAAGCCTTAGAGTTCACTCAATTCTCGTACATCAAACTCCATTGCGGGTTGACCTCTGATTTGGCGCATACATGATTCCCTATTTCTAGAAAAAATACAAGGTGTAAATCGTGACTCAGAGTCCAATGCTTCGATCGTCAGATAGAAAGAGAACCCGATTATTAACCATACACATGAGCTCGAGATCAATCGTAGCTCCATGTCTCAAAACAAGGTCTTACATAACAACTTACAAGCTATTAATGCATTGAATGCCAGCATCTCTTCCTCAAGATGTGCATGCATCAAATCCGTCAATGCTGCGCAGACTGTTTTACTCAACTTATTATATTCACACAAGCCTTATTAGGCAGGCGGAACTCAGCCAGTAAAATAACACACTTGCTAACTGTAGTCCAAAGTGAAATGAACTAATATTACAGGAATCACAAAATGTCATTAAAATGTACAAGCCTAAATACTAAATAGATGATTTATAACCAAGTACAATTCTAACATTGCATGTGTGATTACTAATATAATAGTGTTGTGTGTGCGTGCTGCCATCTAGCAACAACATCAGGAGATACGCAACTAGTATGGCAACAACAACTTACAGTCAAGGTGCATCAAATTTGATAATATAATAATTTACAATGTAGATCATTATGGGTTGCTGATCTAGTACTTCACACACATAGCAACAAAAGGCTATCATCGATTCAATTATAAATCCAGCTCCTTAAAAATCTATACATGAACTACAGAAATTTTGGCAATACTAGGCATGGAGCATTAAATGTATTTCATCGCATGACTAAATATCATTGCATATTGCACATGGTCATTGGAAATACCCCTATATCTGGTTAACATAATAATGCTACATGTATGAAGACGTTATGATGACGATGTAATGAATATTCATATATGAGATGACTATAGTAATAAATGGCAGGCTTTCCATGTCGTAGGTCATCTGCAAAAAATAGTTGGGTCATGACACTTCCTGACTATAGCTAATCTTCAATTTACACGAAGTTTCCATATTTATAATAGGTCTCACTTTTGAAGCTCGCAGGGGTACGCGCTGGTCCGTCATGTTGCTCCACTCCGTTGCACCGCATGTACAGGATGTGCAGGTGAACTGATTAGCTACGGTTCTCGGGGTTACGAATCCCGTATCGTGTCTCACTGGAAGGTATAAAGACCGACTTCTATAGCCGGTGGAACGTTCACATTCCAGTGGGGCCGTGTGACCATTGCCGCTGCGGTTGAATCTCACGGTCTCGTCCCAACTGTTCGTGTCACCGGTATGTTGGTTTATTTAACTAAAAGGTCTGGACATGATGTCATAATTAAAAGTAAGACTAATAACTATACAAACGATGCTACTCGTTTGACAGTAAATGAGCAAAATAATACAGTAAATAGAGCCACATCTACGTGGTCTCGCCGAAGGTACCACACAGATTCATAAATCCGCAGAGGTATCCCCCGCAAGGGAGCATCGTAACGAGGCTACTTGAGTAGTTTAATATAAACCAGTTATACCCTTAACACACACAAAATATTATTGTTGCGACAGGAAAGTGCCTCGCATGGGCCTCTGTCACAGGAAAATGCCTTCAATGCCGAAGCGGAGGAAAAGAGCTGGCAAAAAGGGCCACTCTTTTGTTCAAATAAAAAGCTAAATGCAGTGGTCAATCCTAGTGAAGCCATAATTAATGTGATGCACGCTGGTTTATGTGAAGACGGGACGGATGATTTCCGAAGAATTCACAGGTTACCATCTTATGTAGGTTCCAAGATACTGTATTGGTAGTTGCCGCTGCTTTATTTATGTGGGCCGTCTACTACATTCTAGCCTACCATTTAGTTGTTAATTACGATTCCAAACTTTGGCCGCAAATGGAAGGGATTCATACCTATCTTTAGACACATGCATCTAACTGGCGAAGATGCCTAGCTTCCCGAAGGTCGTGCTGCATGGCATACTCCTCAGAAAGACAGCGTGCGTACATGCAATAGCTCCTGAATCATATGACGATCCGTTTACCATCGTCCCGCAACCACATATAACATCACCAGGACGGGTCACAGCTCACAAAAGTGATTTACAAAGCGCAATAGTAGTTATGGTGGGGAGTAAAAGACAGATATCCAGCGCTAGTGACCTTCTCGTGAGGGTGTGGTGGGTTTTAAGACCTCACCCAGACACTACAACGAGTTGGATGGAGATCTGTGTCTCGTCCGTCACCCGTGTGTTACGGAATTAACATGTTACCTGTCATTAGGGTTAAGTTCCAGAATTCCCAGAGATGCACTACAGGCCGGTCTAATATATAATATAATTTCTTTTCGTAGTGCTTCCTACATTGGCGGGGGAATCAAAACTAACTGTTATACGAAGATACTGGGGGAAGTGTGTGTAAATCGACACTTTAGTTATCACGCTCGGAAACCCCAATAGCTTCCCAGGGTCAGATCCTGCCAACGTGTCGATTGGGAGTCCAGACAATTATTAAGCCTTGCGGCTGGAGGAGCGCAGAAAGAGACGGTCACTCGATATTAATAAGAGGCCCTAAAGGAATTGGCCAGTTTTACACAAGCTAGCCAGTGTGTGGTGTTAAATACCCACTACAGCCGGAAAAGAGCCGTACACAAAGTGTCTTTTACGGAGAGAATGCCCTAACTACTTTAAAGCTATCCTATCGAGCTAAAATAGCCAGGTTTAGTCGGCCACATGTCAGGCTCGAGCATGGTGAGTTTAATCAGTGACCTCAGTGTAAAATTGATGCTGGGGGAATATAGTGATGCGGATATAGTGTTGCTGTATAGTATTACCTAGCTTACTGCGTCCTAGAGTTTTTATATAGAAACAAATCATAATAACTAGGATAGCTACTTGCCATATACATAACTAACTAATACAGTGCTAACCGTATATCAGGTCATAGGACCTTCCGGTGCTGTTAGTTGAGAGCACACGGAAATAAAGATAATATGTACAGTATGAAACAGAAAGTTTAAAAATGTGGTCGGAAAGCCCGGGTTCGTACCTATTAGCCATCAGTACCATTTACGGAAATAATAAAATGCACCAATAGTGTAGTTACTTGAGTACTTATTGGTCATCGGTACACTAAGAGTTCGTAAATCAAGGAAATTGATGCGCTACAGTTGAGCAGCACGAGATGGCACGATCCTGAATGCAGGAAAGATTTCTGCAAGCAGACTGTTGATGCGGCTCACTCTCAAGACGATGAAGAAGAACAGTTAGAGAAAGATGTCCACTAGCCAGTCAGAATAACTGATACATGAATTTACACAGTTTGCTATAAAGTTTCCGTCTGGAGACAGTTGTAATTAAATATGCATGTACAATAACTGGGTACACGGTGCAGGATAGGTCGCATAGCTCTTGCGACGTACCGAGCAAAGTCCCACCAGGCGGTGGTCTAAAAGTTAATTAACACACGCGAAATGCAGCGTGGAAGTTTGATACCATTTTTCAGCGTGGCCCGGCGAGTTATCCACCAAGAATCACCATCAGCTCTACATCCTGTAGAATTAGATCGGGCCCGCAAGGCCCATCCGCAGGAAACTCCTCTGTAAAAGTTCGGAAACCGGAGTTCTTATACTAATTTATGAGATCTCAATTCCGAATGGCACTGCTGTGATGTAGGTACCACAGTCAGTTAGCAGTTCTCCCGCATCTTGCACTGCGATAGTCCAGCAGTCGTTGTCGGAAAAGTGTAGCACGGATCGACCGGATGGGTACGGACCATCCCACCTAAGCTGGGTACGGGACGGCCGCTCCAGGAGCGCTCCAAGCACGCCCTCCTGAGTAGGATAGCACGCGTGTATAAAGCCCTATGAGAGATGTTTCGGTAAGTCCGTAAGAACGCGTAGCGCGCATGCGTGAACGGCAGAGCTTCCCTGGTAACACGTGTCAGGATTGGGAGAGAGTGTATGCTTATAGTGTACTGAGTTGGTACTTGTGATTTTCTCAAATCACACTATTCTCATCGCACTTGGTACAAATCAGGACCGGAATGAAACGAGAATTACAGAACTTTTAACCTTTTTTAAATCGTGCTAGAAATGGCAGAGTTATCATTAAAAGTCCAGTTTAAATTATCTTCAAAATATTGCTTTGACTTCGTAATCGCGTGTATGCATTAAAAAAATGAGGAATGTGCTGTTCACGTGATAGGCACGTCACCTCTTCTAGCTCAGCTCCGCCAACTCTTTGGGCGTGTTGGAATATATATATATATATATATATATATATATATATGTGCGTGCGTGCGTGCGTGCGTGCGTGCGTGCGTGCGTGCGTGCGTGCGTGCGTGCGTGCGTGCGTGTCTGTCTGTCTGTCTGTCTGTCTGTCCACCTGTCCGTCCATATATCCGTCCGTCTGTCTGTCGGGACATATTTCCGTAATACTATGAGTTAGACTAAACCAAATTTGGCACATACATTCACATCATGAGTAGCTATAAAACCTGTTAGGTTGGGGTAAATCGGTCAAAACGATGTCACAGTATCATGCCAGCGCATTTTCGTCAACAACTCTTCAATGCAAAAAGGGAGATACACCAAATCGGTAACATACATTCATAGTGTGTTTGGCCAGAACTATGTTTTATTTTCAGGACAAAAGTTTAAATATCTAGGTCACGGGGTCACTAAGCGCATCACCAAATAGATATTTCAGGCAAAAATCAGGAACACAAGTAGCCAGAATCACCAAATTTGGCACAGCAATTCATGATATCGGTGGCTAGAAGTTCTATGGGTTCCAGGACAATGCGTCACATATCTAGATTACGGGGGTCACAAAGTGCATGCTGCAATACACTCTTCGCCCATAATTATTAAATGTAAGACAGTAGAATCACTTGATTTATCACAGGCCTTCATATTGCGATTTTATATGATTGCTTGGAGGTTAGGTTCAATGGATCAACTATCACGAGTGCCAGTAAATACATTGTCAAAACAGATAGCAAGGGCGTGAGGCAGCATCTTCCACGAGCGCATTCTAATATTTTCTCAGAATATTTAATCCATGCAGGCCAGATCCTGCAGGCTGCCGGGCCCTGAAGCAATTTAAAAAGGCGAGATATTTGGGAGCATCTGCTAATTCGTGTATATAGGTTTTTGAATGACTCCCAAACAGCGTTCATCCATATACACCTATCGACAAAGCTCGCCGCTCTTGTAGTACTGCTGACATTGTCGCACGGTACGTCATGGGGAACATAGCTTTCCCGTCATTCTGGAAGTTATGGATTCATAGATAAAAAGACTACGTTTATACAATGCAACCTGCGTATCCTGCGTATAACTATAACAGCGGGGCAGTTCCAAATGCAGCTTGACAAAATTGATGCCTGCCACCATAAACACCCCCGCACCATCGCCGGACACTGATAAACCAAATAGCTTAATTTTCAACGATGTACTATACAAGATGCGTAATACATCGCCGCTGTCCGTAAAAGTCGCCCAGCAAAGATAGTCCATGTTTGTCTATGGGCTAAGGATGCCAGAAGACACACCAGCACAGAGAGCATCGGAATTCGCCCTACTGTAAGCCAGCACATATAAAGACAGGAGAGGACGGCCTTGCATAAATATGTTAAAGGTGACCTCAAGAAAGCCGAACTCGATACACTCAGATCAAGAATGGACCCGAGAAAATTAAAAAATTTTGCTGAGGAAAAGACACTATGGTCAAAAGTTAAGGAGGACTAATTGCTGCTGTAGGATGTTTCTACTACTACATCCACAGAATACAGCAATCATACATAGGTTTTTGAGTAAGTAGATTTCCAATTTTCCACGTTTGAAACTGTCGGCTAAATGGTTTGGCGGCCATCTTGGATTCTTTTCAGCCAAAAATTCCCATAGTAAAGCAATGGGGAATTTAAATTTTGTTCTCAAGAACCACTGGATCGCTTTTAATCAAATTTGGTAAGACGCATCCTTGTTCTTGTTGCATTTATGGTCAACACCTTAGGGTTCTACTTATAGGAGATAACCTTTCTAGTTGAAATGTCTCTGTTCCAGGTGAGCTATACAGACCCCTTGGACCTCTTGTTTTCAACGTCATGTGTTTGTGCTTAGCAACTCGTATCAGCCTATATCTCGAGATTGGTTAACCGTAATGGAACATAACTTGGTACATGGTTGCTATACCAAGATGATGCAGGATGATGACAAATCCGTGGCAAATGTCGACTGAAAATTAAGATTTCTTTAGAAAATATTGACTGAAAGTTGTTGCAACACAAATTTTCAGTTAAATTTGTATCAAATCTGTAGCAAGTATTGCATTATTTATTATTTTGACAATAATTTCACCGAATGCCATTGCAAATTATTGTCAAAGTATGTAAAACCTTTCTCGCATTTTCTCTTCGAAATCGACACACTTGCATTGAACAGTAATGAAGTCCTGGCTGTAGAATGTACTGCTGTGAATATATGCTATGATTGTGCTTACGCTTCAAGAGGAAAGTAACAAATTACACTGTTGATCGATTGCTGTTGCTATAGCGACCGCATTTACAACCTAGAGGTATGTCTCCACGCTGGTTGACATCTGCGCAATGATCACGGTGAAGATCAAGAGAGTGTGCACTGTGTGACTTACATGCAATCCGGATACGGTTTTCCGTTTCCACGTATTCGTTTAAAGGTCCGCAACTTTGATAAGTTACCTCACCCCTTTAACCTCTAGCTACGTTACTGTGATCATTTCTTCTGTCTTCAAACTGATAATTTATGGTCGTCTGTTCACTTGATTTTTTTCTTATGTTTAATGTTATTTTTTGTCAGTATATTTTTGGGTATCCTTTGATCGTGCTACCAAAAGGAAAAAGTAGTAGTAGTAGTAGTAGTAGTAGTAGTAGTAGTAGTAGTAGTAGTAGTGGTAGTAGTAGTAGTAGTAGTAGTAGAAGTAGTAGTAGTAGTAGCAGTAGCAGTAGCAGTAGCAGTAGCAGCAGCAGTAGCAGCAGCAGCAGCAACAGTAGTATAGTAGTAGCCATTCAATCCTTGACCCATCCGAAAAGCGTCACCAAACCTTTCATCCCTGGCCCGCAAATAGGCTTAATGGCCCGGTGAAGACATATTATAATAGTCTTATTATATGAATGGCAATAAAACTATAGTACCTTTTAGGTCTGGATAGGCATTCATATTAATATCGTTTAAATATACAACTGATAGGCATCTAACACGAGCTATAAATTCATAAGCACAATTTTCAAAATACTAAACCTGAAAATGTTATTGAAATGAACTGATAGCAATGGAGGAATCCAGTTTAAGCTATGTCCCGCCCATCACCTGCTCAGCCCCACCCACACTGCGCCCGTGTTGGGATCGACCGATCCATGACCTCTCTGACTATCAATTTCCAGAAAACTATATAGGTAATCTGTTGAATGTTTGGAAACTAATTTGACTGAGTGCTGTTGTCCGTGATCAATTAAGCTATCGTGACGAACTTACCTACGTCATTTATGACGTCATTGCTTATGGCGTCATACTACACGCCACCTAGTTGTTTGCGACATCATATGATTGATGGATACACTGAAAAGATCCATTTTGGGAAATACATTTAGGCCGTGCCTTAATATGTGTACTTCACTGATAATGAGAGGGCGTCATAGAATAGGCAGTCTGCGTTGTTGCTAATATGATTTGTATTGTTGTTTTCACAGTATGCCCAGGTATCTGTCAGGTAGCGACAGTGGCATGTCCCGCCGGCAGCGTCGCAGTTGCCATACCATGCGTTACTGTCTTCCTTCAGCAAGGCGTTTGCTGTGCCGCAACAACAGTCAATAACGGTAATTTTAACAATACAATCCGGGAGATTCCTAGTTATACATCACAAAGAAATAGTAATGGATGGATCCGATATGTCACTCAAGTATCTGATGTCATAATCAATTACGTCACTAGTTAGATGAACAATAAAATGGCAAAGTTATGTAACAATATTCCGAAAGTCCATCAATAAAGCGTACGAATTGTATTTCTTTAATGAATTTACAAATTAATTACTATTCTGTGGAGTATTTTGAAACTGATCTTACGGCAGTAACAAGTCAAATTAGATCCAAAATATTTAACAGCTTGTCTGTAATTTATAACCCTGGAATTTAGATTCTGGGAAGTCATGTTTCAATGTTTTAAATCAATTTCAACACGCGTAAATAGTGGGCGAGGCTTAGCTAGAAATGTGGGCTGGGGTATAGTTTAAATGCATCCTTCTATGACGTCTACTTTAGAATCAGTGGCTGCTGTAGGGGTGGTGGGGGTGGTGGTGGGGGATCTACAAACTGCCCATCCCATCAGCATGGCTACTTGTAATAGTTATTTCCATACGCCATCTTAAGCGCATGCTCCCATCATCGCATTAATTAAAGGACAATCCACGTACAAAACAACATGGATAACTGTAATATTATAGCTTTTGTAAGTTCATTTACACCTACCCCTCACCGCTTGAAATGACGTGCACACAGATCGATTGCGGAAAGTGGTGGATGAAGCGATATCTACATCCCGTGATGTGACGTCTCTCACAACAGAGGGATCCATGTCTAGCTCAGCTCCGCCAACTCTTTGGGCTAGTTGTAATCAAATTATACACATTGAATCCTGAATTCATAGAATCCCAATTTCAATGTAATTACACGGGTAGCCTGTATTTTGAAATTAATTTGATTGGGTGCTGCTGCCTATGACAACAACAGCGCCCATCAAATTAGTTTCAAAATATTCAACAAAATGTTTATTAAATAGTAAATCCGTACCCTTTGACGGACATTTAAATGTTCATGACGGAGCTAGATGTCTCAGCCACAGTCTATTATGATTGAGACATCAGACTACCTGTGCTGGAATTGATTATGACGTCATCTGTTTGAGTGAGCGATCGGATCTCGCCATTTCAAGTCCAGCTAGTAACATATCTTCCAACACTCGAGCTGAGGCACACGTACTTATGGGCAGAAAACCTGGACACGTGGTACATCTCACACAGTCTCAACCATACGTTCGAGTGCTTTCCTCAATCTTTCACAATAAAGTTTCTAACAGTTTCTTCATTTTCTGTTGAGAAGCAACCTCAATGGAGGAGTCCTGTTTCTCAGTCAATCATACGACGTCATAATCGACTGTATGACGTGTAGGCTAACATCATAATCAATTACGTCATGAATGACGTAGCTATATTCATCGTGAACGCATAATCGATGACGGACTAAGCGTTGTTGAACGAATTGTATGTTTTTACTATTTAATAAACATGTTGTTGAATATTTTGAAACTAATTTGACTGGGCGCTGTTCCTGCCATACACAGCAACAGCACCTAGCCAAATCAGAGTTTCACAATATTAAACAGCTTACCTGTATAGTGAAGGGTCGCTCGATCCAAAGACCGGCGAAGAGTGGGTGGCGCTTAGCTAACGATGGCCGTGGCATAACTAAAACTCCATTCCTCCATTGTGAAACACACATTTTAAGCGAAATGGAGGCATAATATCGTTGGATACCTACCCATGGATAGCAACACTAATCAGCTGGATAGAAAATAGCAGATCATCTCAAAACAGGACATTGCTGCCTTCGCATCACATAAAACGGATTGTCGCAGACATTGCACATTGTGAATGCAGTTCTGGAGACCGAATTCCAATTTATACATCAATCATGTAGAGTGACGTCATAATCAATTACGTATATGAATAACGTCGCTAAGTTCGTCACGAAAAGCTTAATTGATGACGGAGTATTTTTTATCTATGTCTTGTACGAATTATGTCTTTACTATTTAATAAACGTCCTGTTGGATATTTTGAAACTAATTTTCCTCATATGCAGCAACAGCGCCCAGTCAAATTAGTTTCTAAATATTCAACAGCTTACCTGCATGTATAGTTTTCTGGAAATTGATAGTCAGGGAGGTCAGAGATCGATCTATCCCTATACGGTCGAAATGTGGGTGGAGCTTAGCTAAAAATGGGCGGGGCATAGCTAAAACTGGATTCCTCCATCATGACTCATAGTGCGTGAATGAGTCAGATGGAGGTATTTTAAAATCCAATAACTCGATCATAAAAAGATCCCTCGGATTAGTTTGAAGTTTTGCAGTTTGTCGTCATCAGCAGCTATTCATTTTTCAAACCGCTATCACGTGCGCAACTGAACGGCATGTTTGGAGATCTCAAACTGCTTACGCCACATGAATTTATTTAACTTAATTTGTCCATATCTAGAAATAAATCGTGTATTATTTTCAACATTCTTTCCATCTAGCAATTTTTCACAGCCAAATCCTTATTACTCGGAATTCCTCAGACTTTTCTGTAAGTCTTTTTGTTCTCTGTGGCTTTGTTAACCCTTTAATGCTCAATCCGCTCATAATGGCTCTGCATGAGAAAACTCCAATTACAGGACAAGAAAGGACTTTTCTTTCAATTTACCACTGGAATGGCTGACCCGTTAACGATTCCAGTGGTAAATTTTCAAAAATAGTCTTCACTTGGTCTGGAAATGGACACTCAGTGAGAAAATATTTTGGATTTTCTTGATCAATCTTGATAATAAACATGATGAAAGGATTCATGCTGTAATAGCTTAACACGTTTGAGCTTGGAATTGCGCATTTTGTACATTTTTTCTCATCTCCAATCGTGTGTTTTGGGTAGGAAGTTTCGTAAAACAAAATATTAAATTGATCTGGCCTAATCCATACTAATACAGTTTTATGTTGTTTGTTTTGCAGTTCTCCCTGCATGCGTAGGTAGTCAGTGTGTCGCCCAGAATCTGTGTACCACGTTGACCATAGGATCCGCTTTAATCGCCTGTAACATTAACGCA
>CM067369.1:189654629-189679629 GCA_034401795.1 Chaetoderma sp. LZ-2023a | reverse complement strand
AGGGTCGCTCGATCCAAAGACCGGCGAAGAGTGGGTGGCGCTTAGCTAATGATGGGCGTGGCATAACTAAAACTCCATTCCTCCATTGTGAAACACACATTTTAAGCGAAATGGAGGCATACTATCGTTGGATACCTACCCATGGATAGCAACACTAATCAGCTGGATAGAAAATAGCAGATCATCTCAAAACAGGACATTGCTGCCTTCGCATCACATAAAACGGATTGTCGCAGACATTGCACATTGTGAATGCAGTTCTGGAGACCGAAATCCAGTTTATCCATCAATCATGTAGAGTGACGTCATAATCAATTACGTATATGAATAACGTCGCTAAGTTCGTCACGAAAAGCTTAATTGATGACGGAGTATTTTTTATCTATGTCTTGTACGAATTATGTCTTTACTATTTAATAAACGTCCTGTTGGATATTTTGAAACTAATTTTCCTCATATGCAGCAACAGCGCCCAGTCAAATTAGTTTCTAAATATTCAACAGCTTACCTGCATGTATAGTTTTCTGGAAATTGATAGTCAGGGAGGTCAGAGATCGATCTATCTCTATACGGTCGAAATGTGGGTGGAGCTTAGCTAAAAATGGGCGGGGAATAGCTAAAACTGGATTCCTCCATCATGACTCATAGTGCGTGAATGAGTCAGATGGAGGTATTTTAAAATCCAATAACTCAATGATAAAAAGATCCCTCGTATTAGTTTGAAGTTTTGCAGTTTGTCGTCATCAGCAGCTATTCATTTTTCAAACCGCTATCACGTGCGCAACTGAACGGCATGTTTGGAGATCTCAAACTGCTTACGCCACATGAATTTATTTAACTTAATTTGTCCATATCTAGAAATAAATCGTGTATTATTTTCAACATTCTTTCCATCTAGCAATTTTTCACAGCCAAATCCTTATTACTCGGAATTCCTCAGACTTTTCTGTAAGTCTTTTTGTTCTCTGTAGCTTTGTTAACCCTTTAATGCTCAATCCGCTCATAATGGCTCTGCATGAGAAAAGTCCAATTACAGGACAAGAAAGGACTTTTCTTTAAATTTACCACTGGAATGGCTGACCCGTTAACGATTCCAGTGGTAAATTTTCAAAAATAGTCTTCACTTGGTCTGGAAATGGACACTCAGTGAGAAAATATTTTGGATTTTCTTGATCAATCTTGATAATAAACATGATGAAAGGATTCATTCTGTAATAGCTTAAAACGTTTGAGCTTGGAATTGCGCATTTTGTACATTTTTTCTCATCTCCAATCGTGTGTTTTGGGTAGGAAGTTTCGTAAAACAAAATATTAAATTGATCTGGCCTAATCCATACTAATACAGTTTTATGTTGTTTGTTTTGCAGTTCTCCCTGCATGCGTAGGTAGTCAGTGTGTCGCCCAGAATCTGTGTACCACGTTGACCATAGGATCCGCTTTAATCGCATGTAACATTAACGCACTGACGCAGACAAATGGAATTTGCTGTCCGCTTGCTCCGGTTGTCCCGCCTGTCGTCCCGCCTGTCGTGCCGCCTGTCGTGCCTCCTGGTACAGTTTGTACATTGGTCTTAGCATGGAAATTCATAAGTAAAACACATTGTCCATACCGTAATCTGGGAAAGAATCTTATACAAGAGTAATTTGCTTGTTAAGATAACGGTATGCATACACACATTGATCTGTTCATATGCAGATAGTTTTAGATAGATTGATGGAGGGAGGGACGGATAATCAAATGAAACGGTAACCAAAACATGTCAAAGACAAATATTAATGCACACTGTATTTTCAGAACCGAGGAAGGAAGTGACGAATGGAAAAATGAATATATGAATGGATGAACGAATGAACGAATGAATGAACAAATGAAAGAACGGACAAATGAAGGAACAAACTAACAAATGAATGAACAAACTAACGAATGTACGATCGAACGAACGAGCGAACGACTGAATAAATAAAGGAATGAACGAACAAAATACTACCAGGTGGTAGAATGCCCAGGCATGTATGGAACCTTGGCGAGTGGACATGATTCAAATGGTTATTGTAATGCTTTTTGTAAGTGGCTGGGGGACGCATGTATGAGGGGGTAATGACAGACGTTGGTAGTCAGATAATCAGATTAATAGATGGATTGGTAGACACTCATATACACGCGCCATATTAGTCTTCTTTCCCTGACACCAAACTATCAATCATGGTAATTAAAATACGTATACGAAGACTATATATATATATATATATCTAGTTCCCGATGCACGGTGGCGAGAATAATGTTCCAGTAGTTTTGAGAGCTACCATTCATAGGCATATAAAGAGATTCTTTTAAGTTGACCCCATAGACACGGGTGCACTACTTCCCCTGTCACGTGCCAATTTACCACACATAACGAATGATCGATATAGACGCAGGTGTGCGCTTACTCAATATGAAAAGCGGCTGAAATTAAGTGTAGGCCCGATATACTAGAGATAGGGATTGCACGATATACAGCCGTTTGATGATGATGTACTGTATGATGCGGCTATGATAGTAGTGAAAACATCATACAGCTTTTATCAGTCCGTCTTCGGTATTGACAACTGTGTGTTTTCATCAGCCACATTCATTAGCCTCCTTGTGTGTGGGGGCGGGGTGGGTGGTGGGGTTAGGGGCGGGGAGGGGTGGGGGCTCTCATCACATAAATCTGTTAAGCGTGCTGCGAAGTGATTTTAAGAAAACAGAACTCAGTACAGTCAGATGAAGAATGTACCAGGTCCATTCTTCATCTGAGTGTACTGAGTTCCGAAAATCACTTCGCAGTACACATAACAGATTTTTGCGATGATCTATTCTCATGGCTTTATATTTACTGGCCCAAGTAGGGGGGTTTCCAAAATTCTCTGCGCGGATATGTCTTCTGGCATCCTTAGCACACGAACCATCTTTTCTAGGCGACTTGTACCTATAATAAACTGAATTGGAAGAGTCGCATAGTTATACAAACGAACGAATATTCGAACTATTTGAATATTTTAGACTACTGCTTAATAGAAACGAAGAATTGTCGGTTATGGCGGTCTAATTTAATCAGGACTGACGTATGGCGTTATCCCTGATTAACTCTCTAGTGAGAAAACGGCCTTAGACAGGGTATCTTTTGCTCGGGAAAAACTTTGATTGACACATTGGCAATGGAGGTATCCAGTTTCTCAGTCAATCATATGCCATCATAATCAAATACGTCACATGTAGGCTAACGTCGTAACTAATTACGTAAAGAATGACTCGAAATAGTCCGTCTTAAACGCTTAATAGTCCGTCACTTTGTACGAATCGTATGACTTTACTATTTCGTGAACATGGTATAGGCAGCAACAACACCCAGACAAATTAGTTTTAAAATATTAAACAACTTACCTGTATAGTTTTCTGGAAATTGAGATTCAGAGAGTGCAGGGATCGATTGATCTCAAAACGAGCGTGGATGGCGCTTAGTTACAGATGGGTGGGGCATAGCTAAAACTGGATTCCTCCATTAGTGTAAATGACAAATGGTATTTCTTATTTGGCTGTAGACAGCGACAAAGTTCTAGTCAAACTATTTTCGAAATATTTAGTACCATTCTTATATGCCTACTTCTGTATTGAAGTCTAAAGAGATGGCATTGGAACTAAAGAAGATGACCTTGATATTAACGATTGCCATACAACAAATTCCCATACGGTTCCTGAATATCTCAAAAAGCATTGGATATGTCCAATTTAAAATTCATCAAATCAAATAAATATAGGCCTATAAGTTGACTAAGTTTCACGTTGATCGGAGCCTGAAACAAACATTTTACCGCCCATTTTGAAAAAGAATTTTTTTTCCAATCTAATCTAAGGCAATTTTGTCATTTTCCTCAGTAATCGAAATCCGTATGCTATGCGAATATTCGCCTTATTGGTCTTTATGAACAAATATTTGAATATTCCGACTGAGCTCTAATTCTACGGACAGGGGCGATGTTTTACGCATCTTGTAAAGCGCATCTTTGGTAGTGATTCTGTCAGGTCAACTGTGCCCATTGATGGCGTGGAGGTGTTTGTGGTGGCAGACACCCAGCTTCTCTAGAACTGCTCTTTGAGTTTCCCAGGTGTTACAGTTGTACAGCATTAAGGACACGCAAGTTGCATCGTAGAAACGTAGTCTTTTTGTCAAGAGCATCTTTGATCTACGAATCCACAACATCTAGAAGAACTGGAAAGCTATGTTTCTCATAACACAGCGTGCAGCAATGTCGGAAGTACTGCAAACCAGTGAGTCCAGGATGTTACCAATTACCAATTCATACAAGAGTTGTGATTTTGATGCCTACCGTTAGGTTTTGTGGCCTACGAGCCCAACAAGAATGGCATGGGGTTATCAGGTATCTGTGAAACCTCGCTCCCAAAATGGTCGATACAACCTTACAACGACGAAAATTTATCAACTATCCGTACTATATATGTGCCGCTAGATGTGTGTGTGTGCGTGCGTGCGTGCGGGCGGGCGGGCGTGCGTGCGTGCGGGCGGGCGGGCGAGCGAGCGAGCGAGCGTGCGTGCGTGCGTGCGTGCGTGCGTGCGTGCGTGCGTGCGTGCGTGCGTGCGTGCGTGCGTGCGTGCGTGCGTGCGTGCGTGCGTGTGTTTAGCAACCTTGCAAGACTGATTTGACTGACACGGGCTTACTAGTTAATAGATAAACTCAAGATGGCGTCAATGGAGCTTTCCAGTTTTAGTTATGCCCAACCATCAGTTGGTTGAAATAATCAGTTTTTAGCGCTTAATAGTCGGACACGTTGTGCGAATTGTATGTCTTTACAATGTAATAAACATTATGTTGAATATTTAGAAACTAATTTGACTGGACGCTGTTGCTGCCATAGGCAGCAACAGCTTGCAATCAAATTACTTTCAAAATACTTAACAACTTACATGTATAATTCTTTGGAAATTTATAGTCAGTGGGTTCAGGGATCGATCTATTCCAACATGAACGATGTGTGGGTGGAGCTTAGCTAGTGATGGGCGGGGCATAGCTAAAACTGGGAATTCAGATGGTCGACGTTACACATTTTGTTTCGCTTTGACCGACTGACTGATAAAGGTTCTTGCTTTCTGTTTCACCATCATAAAGGAGACTGATAGGAAGATATTTACCTTCGCCAATCAAATGATAAAGCGACCATTATGTGTTCCCTGATACATTGATGACGCCGGATTCCGGTTTTTTCCACTGATGCGATTGATCATTCCTACTTTGTTTCTGTAGAGAGACAAAATGTCCTCCGTATTGCCGAAAAACGAGATTTCCGCACTGAAGCTCACAATTGGATGAACATGTCTCTGGTATGTGTTGTTTGGATGGATGTACCTTCACCATCAAAGACCATGGCTATGAATTTACTATTGTACCGTAGATTTCTCATCTCTACCATTGTAAACACTAAAGCAAAGCACCCAGGACAAGTCATGGACAGTAACATCCACATTTGCAACATGATTGACAACATTTCTCAGCGTAGGATCCAGCGAGTTCAACTTTGAACCTTTTTTCAAGTCAAACTTCTCTTTCTTAATCTATGCTTCAGTTGATGCTCTTTGTTATTCACTTGCTGTGTCAGTGAGGTCCGTGATTTCTTTCATTTCATTGTTGTACTCAGATGGTGTAGACATTGTCCACAATGACCACTGTTCATCGAGAATCCCGCTAGAGCGAGTAAAGTCAACACATCCTTTCACTGATCTCATCAGAGTCTGCTCAATTACAAGGTCAGAGCTTAGGCTTGTCCGTCCAGAAGTTACTGCTACGACAGATGGCCTCGTAACCATCAATAAATTCTTGAACACATATGTGCATTTAACCTTTAGATCAATTATTTCTTGGAGAGCAAAAGCTATGGATTTAAAATATTTGAAATGGTCAGCAGCAGTAAATACTAGCAAGTAATCAGAAAGAGTGTGCGAGTGCATTAGCCAAGACCCCATATAATCTGTATTCATCAGTGATTTGGCAGTTTTCGGTCGGTGTATCATAGGAAACAGCTTTTTCTAGAATTATTTATCTAACTAGAAATGAAAGGAGATGTCCGCATCCAATCTAGTATGAATAGGCAATGGCGTATGACCAGTTTAGGGTTGTATTGGCCATCTCGATCGTCATGTCGAATTTCTAAACTACCTCATAACCACGCGGCGTTCTAACGAGGCTTAATGATTGGATTGTTAGGTTCCCAGAAGCTAGAGGTAGACACCTATGCTCTCAGCCTAGCTTGAATAGTTAGCGACTTATGGCCATTTCAGGCGTTTGGCGACCATCTTGGACACCACCATGAACACGACTGCTTTCAGATTGGCAGTCTGTTGGCGACTTATAGTATACTATTTAGAACATCTAACACTACCAGGTACCGGAACCCATTGATAAAACATTTCGTAGCAATTTGGGGGTGGGATAGCGCGGGGTAGAGCCCGTAGAGGGCGGGTAATGTTGCTATTTATATATCGATCCTACTATATAGGCACTGACTTAAAGGTATCTAATAATAAATACGTGATCAGATTCATTAATGTTAATCCTTTACGGGAACGTACACGAAACCAGCACGATCTAGACGGAACTCTTTATATCTAGTAACCGTGTGTGTGTGTGTGTGTGTGTGTGTGCGTGCGTGCGTGCGTGCGTGCGTGCGTGCGTGCGTGCGTGCGTGCGTGCGTGCGTGCGTGCGTGAGTGCGTGCGTGCATGCGTGCGTTCATGTGTGTATGTGTGGTTCTGCGGGTGTAGTAGATTGAAAACATTCCGCAGCTGCAATCCGCTATTTTTTGTCCTTGCCCATAGTTTCTTGTTCTACACAAGGATTTTTCGCTTCACGAGCTTCTTCTTGGTCGTCGGTGTACCCAGACCGCAGTCCGGTGTATTTTAAAGTGCTATGTAGTACACTTAACAGGTTTGTGTCATGGCGTCCTGTAGGAGATATGTAAATGTTGGAACCGAATATCACAACTCCAAGACTTTCTGTGCAGGGATGTCTTGTGGCATTCGCAGAATATGGCCACACATAAAAATCTTTGTTTGGCTCCCTTCACTGGCAGCGGGACAGTTTTTTTTCCCTAGTGTATAACACGTAGTTGGAAATTATACTGTTCGGCGAGCGATGTTGTGTTATAGTATGAAACTGTCCACGGTGACGGGTGTCAAGCTTATCTAGAACTGTCTTCGGAGCTTTCCAGCTGCCACAGCTGTACAGCATCAGTGACACACCTGTCGCATAACCCAAGCATAGATTTTTGGCCAGATGGATCCGTGATCCAAGAATTTTGCTCTTCGTTTATTCCTCGCTGCCTCGCATCGAGATAGATGCCTTTGTCACTGAGTTCGTCTGTCGCTTATAGGTATGCATGAATCAACTCCGTCTTGGCTTCCCTAATGAAGAGATTTATATTCTTGAGTTGTTCTGCACCTATAGGGAGAAGGATGCCGAGAACTTTTTACGGCTACTATTTATATGTAGTAACTTGCAACGCGAACGGGAGTGGGTGGGTGGGGTGGTGGGGGTGGGGGGGGGGCGTCTGTCGCCGTCTATCGGAACTAGTTTATAAACCGCTTTGTATGACTATGTATCGCGGCTCTCAAACCTACTTACTCTGTAATGGACCTTTCCAGTTTATTCATCAATCATATGACGTCATAATTAGCTATGTGACGTGTAGGATGATGTCATAATCAAAGAGTCATGAATGACGTAGGTAGGTTCGTCACGAACGCGTAAATGATGACGGACCAAGCGTTGTTCTACGAATTTTATGACTATTATTTATGAAACATTCTGTTGAATATATTGAAACTAATTTGACTGGACGCTTAACAGCTTACCCGCATAGTTTTCAGGAAATTAGAATCAGTGAGTTCTAGGATCGATCGATTCCAACGCGGGCGAAGCATTGGTGGAGCTTAGCTAGAGATAGGCGTGCACAGCTAAAACTGAATTCCACAATTACTTTAAATGGCAGACGCGTAGGCAGCGACAAAGTTCTAGTCAAACTATAATATGTCGGATCATTCTTGTATGCTTACTGTTGCATTGAAATCTAGACACGGGGAATTCAGTTTAGCTAATAGACCGTCCATCTCTAGCTAAGCTTCACCCACACCTCACTCGTGTTGCGATCGATCGATCTCTGAAATCTCTGACTCTCAGAAAACTATACAAGTAAGCTATTAAATATTTTGGAAGATGCCTATGGCAGCAACAGAAGGCCAGTAAAATTAGTTTCAAAATATTCAACAGCATTTGTATTAAATAGTAGAGACATACCATTCGTACAACGTGTCGGACTACTAAGAGTTAAAGACGGCCAAATAGAATCATGTATGACGTAATGGTTGTGACGTTATGCTACACGCCAATTAGCTGATTATGACGTCATATGACGTCAGATGATAGATGGATACTTTGGAAAGGAGAATTGTCGTCACTGGCTACAAAGGCTCGCTTTCCATGTAAGCGATATCGCGTGGAAACGAAAGTCGAAATACCCACCCCCCACATTTAAATAAATATAATTGGTTTTAATTGTGAAATTGAAATAGAGATACGAATCCCTAATTCAATTTCACAAAAGAAAACAGTGTATTAATCTATGCATAAATAAACCATCATATGTTAAGATTTATCTCATTTCATTACATTACGTCATCTAATTTAGATCTATAAACAATTTTATTTTCACACATTTTGTTGTGAATATGCAGCTTCAAGGTTGACATATATGTTAATAAGGAAATACTTTTGATTTGTGTGAACCTCGAATAGTTTAGAACACCATACGAGTAACAATATGCATGGCATATATTCTATATGATGAGAGAATCTTGTCAGAATATGTTTAAATTTGACTCCATCGATTTCATCTGAATGATTTCCTCTACTAGTCTTTGTGGAAATATTGCATTTAATGCTAGCGCGAAATCAGTTATGCAAATTGGCAGTTGCATGTCGGCTGCACAGAAGCATTCATCCGGGGAGAACTTGACCTGCGATCCGATTGGATTTTGCATTATTTCTTTAAAACACCTTCAATTTCTGAAACCACTTGATCGCTCTCTACTAAATTTGCCAGGAACCACGCTCGCATCATAGCGATACAAGTGTGTTCAAATGCAGACGATTGGTCGAGTCTTTTGCAGCGATCATGGATTTAGAAAAATTACTATAAGGTAGTATCTTTCTTTAATTCTATGCGGGAACTTGATTCGTCATTTTTTGGCGGACATCTAGGATTTTGCAACAATACTCTAGAAGGCTTTTCCAAGAGTATTACTCATTAACCTCTATGCCAATTTCAGCCAAACTTAGCAGGAACTACGATATTTCTGGGGGGTTATCTAGGATCTTGTAAAGTGTGCAGGAAATTATTTTGAAAAACTACTTCTACTCATTAACCCATGGACCAATTTTAATCAGACAAGAATGGCAGGAGGGCCGTAGGCTTTCTTAATTGTGTGCATGAATTTTATTCGTTATTCATAGCAGCTGCCATCTTTAGATTTGCTGAGGGAAAAAAACTGATTTGAGATGGGCTTCCAAATTTCCTTACAGAAATCCGATAACAGAACGTTGTTATCGCAAAGCCAGTGGTCAATACTTTGAGGTGATGCTTGTGGTCATCAACCATTGAATAGCATAATAGTTCCCTCCTGGATAAGTTGATTTTCTGGCTCTTGCAAGGTAGTTTAAGCAGTTCCATCATTTGAAATAAAGATCAGAGCTGTTGATCCTTAATTGCTAGAATTTGAGTTGAAGCGCACCTTAGGTAATTGGCTTTAGATCAACACTGTTAAAGAGATCGACGGTGTTATTGTGGTTGTCTAATCAGGAGCAACGTCCGACCAACTTATTCATACATTTCTATGATCCTACCCTGATTATGGGTATATCGATATCGTTAAGCAAATTTGGCCGGCAAGCAGCGACATGTGAGCTTTATCTTTTATACTAAGCGATCCGCATCACAGCATGTTAGATTCATGATCAGTTAAATAACTTTGAATTCTAGTTCATTGACGTAAGGCTATCATGATGCTATAAATCCCCTAGCGGCATTAACTCCATAATCTGTGATCTACTGATATTCAATTTTGATCCGTGTAATTACCTTAAATTCAAGTGATTCCCATATGCTTGAAACTTAATCCGATCATCAATAAATTTGCTATTTGTCATTGACTTCATTTTGAGGTCATACATTTCAGATTAATCCAGCATTAACATATTGGCCCAATCATAATAGGATGTGTGAGTTCCTATAACCCCCAGACTCGCTTCCACTACGAAAGAACTTTTCCAGATAAAGACCAATCATAATAGGATGTGTGAGTTCCTATAACCCCCAGACTCGCTTCCACTACGAAAGAATGTTTCCAGCGAAAGACCTGCAACTGGCTGGATGTCGCGTATGGTCTAACTTTGTCGACATTACTGTCATAGTAACATGCATGTAAACTGTTGCTGTCTATGACAGCAATAGTTCCGAGTCAAATTTATTTCAAAATAATGAATGTTTATTAAATAGTAAAACTATCAAAGACATATAATTCATAAAATTGACGAACCTCCCAGCAACATGACAACGTATTCTCTGTGAATTATGATTACCAACAGCGATTGCCTACATGTGACATAATTGATTATTATAAGCTGGAGCGGCAGATTGGAGTCATCAATTACAAGTGCTACGTTGTTTGTGTGCATTGAACCCCATTAGCGTGCGGTCTGTGCATATGGAAACACTATTGCTGTAAGCTGTGGCATAGTATACACCAAAATTGTTTCTAAAAAGAGCATTAATTATAAAACTCTAGCATATTTAAAACTATATTATTGCTCGCTGACGAGCCCATTAAGAATTGCACACACGACAGCACTCTGGTTATCTTTGTTGCGATAATGGTATATCCACCTTGGAAATTGAAACACATATGTATCCCCCACCCCAAATGTAAGCAATACATTATGTAAGTTGTCATATGTGGATGTGCCCAATGTCACCCGTATCAGTACATGCATATCAAGAACGATGCACTATGCAATCACTGCAGTCCGTAAAAGTAGCCTGACAAAGATTTCCATGTTTGGCCATGTGCTAAGGATGCTAGAAGAAACACCTATACAGAGAGCTTTGGAATTCGCCATTCTGTGAGTCCGCAAATACAAAGCCATACGATGATGCCATTGCATAAGTCTGTTTATCATATTGCGAGATGACCTCAAGAAAACATGATTCAGTTCAAAGAAGGATTTTGCCAAGGGCAAGACACAGTGGTTAAATGTAAAGGACGGATTGAAGCTGTGTGGCTTTCTACTAAAATCGCAGAATAGTGATCAATCAATATCAATAAAAGACTGAACTATATTATGACTGTTGTCATGCGCAGCAAATCCCTAAAAAAGTTTATTCTTTATAATATAAAACGTTTTAGCACAGTAACTCAGGTATAGATAACTAAGACCCTACAATTGACCAGCTCTAAGTATACACAGCATGTCTGTTTATCGTCTGTTTTACTCAGGGGCGCCGGACGCAAATTTGAGGGACGGGGGCAGGTTCCACAAAAGCGCACGCTGGATGGCATTGCCTGAGGAAAAGACGAAATGGAAATATTGAAAAATCCAAGATGGCCAACAACAAAATCGATCAAGCAGCTTTCCTGGACCAACCCTGTATCTTACCCTAGGGTTCCCTACTGCCCAGCAATTCTTAAGGACACGCTTAAGAATACGATGTACATGTGCTAGATGAATAGACAGATGAGGTTGCAACACAATTATGTCAAATTAGTAACAAATTATTCAACAGCTAGTGTGTATGGAATGAGTCATTTAAATTATGATTTCGCAGCATTTTACTTAGCCCTATTGGAGTGTGCGTGTCAGATGTTCATTTGGCCCGTGCTATTCAAAGGAGGCTTTCAAATGTCTGATGTTGTTTATGTGTGAATGGTGGTATCATCTTTTATGATTAGAACTCAAAGAGATTGACATGGCTAGACATGTACGTGTATCACGACCGTACGAGTTGGTCGAGTGGCGGTGGGGAGTGGGGATGAGTGGGGTTGGGGTGGAGCTTATACACATATATTTAGCACAGTGTTAAAAATCCAAGAGGATGATATTTATTACTTAGAGATTTATGTAGGAGTTATAGGAGATGACATCTAAGCGCATCTAATTTTTGCATTCTTTCGATGGAGGCCCCAGACACGCGCCCCTCCCATTCTAAGTGTGTGTGTGTGTGTGTGCGTGCGTGCGTGCGTGCGTGCGTGCGTGCGTGCGTGCGTGCGTGCGTGCGTGCGTGCGTGCGTGCGTGGGTGCGTGCGTGCGTGGCGGGGGGGGGGGTGTGTAGCGCTCTACAAATCTTAGACACATTCCTCAAATGCACCCACCGACATTGCACTTCGGTCATCTGTATACAAATTATTTCTACCTTTGCATCTGCTTCACACGTCAATTAAAAATTTGAGTTTGAGCGCTGCTGTTAATTCTAATTAATATCCCACATTGCTGCACCCAGCCGTCCATCATTGCACATATATTATATTATACCGACTAAGCAAGGCATTAACGGAGCGTGGACCAGTATCATGAGTATAGATCTTGCAAAGATACATGCAACGTTTACAGATAAAAAAGGCAATATGCTACATGTGACTGCCACTACATAAATAGTGCTTGCATTGATGATTTGATTCGGCCTAGAAAGACTCCCATTTTACTTTATAGACCTATGTTTATGTCAAAACAACCGAACTAATACAACTGCTCAGTCTGCTCTGAATATCCTAGAAATCTTGTTGAAAGTTCTAAAGTAAAGTATACTAATTTTTCTCTAAAGGGCACATCTGCCCCAGCTTCCCCCCACCCCTGCCCAAAGGGCAATGGGGGCAGCAGGCCCCGCTGCCCCGTGCTTCCAGCGCCCCTGGTGTTATTGCTGCCTGTGGTCTATCCACCAGTAACTCTGTTGGTAAAGAATTAAATCATTAAAGAGTTACTTCACTTAACAACAGTTTTGAACAAAATTTGGCAATACATAAGTATTACACCCCACAGGATATTGCCAATGAACCTCACATGAGGGAACAAAATTCCCCATGGATATGGCTGTTAAACCCACATTATATGGCCAGTGAACCCCGCAATAGTGAACAAAATTTCCCGTGGGCATGGCCATTCCACAACACACCTATGGCGCTTTTAGCCCGCTTATTATGTCCTGATAACCCCACACATATAGGTGGTCCTAGGGTGCTACTCATAAATGGCCTTTGTACAATGATGCACCCCACAAGTTAAAAATTGCACAAGTGTCTCTACGTTGGTACATTCGTTCGTCAGTCCGTCCGTCCGTCCGTCCGTCCGTCCGTCCGTCCGTCCGTCCGTCCGTCCGTCCGTCCGTCCGTCTGTCTGTCTGTCTGTCTGTCTGTCTGTCTGTCTGTCTGTCTGTCTGCCTGACTGCCTGTCTGTATGTATGTCTGGCTGGCTGGCTGGCTGGCTGCATGTATGTCAAATTTTTCTAAGCGACAGATTGTTCAAGCATGAATTTACAAACTCTGATTAGATAATAATAGGTAAAATAATAAAAGAATCCAGTTTATAGGTCAATCAGATGAGGTCATAATCAACTACGTCACTTATAAGTGGACATCACAATCCAGTCTCACAAACCACAATCATAATTGACAGGAATAAGCAGTCTTTAAGCTGAAATAGCCTGCCAATTTGTAGTCTTTACCATTTAATAAACATGCGGTTGAATATTTTGAAACTAATTTGACTGGGTGCTATGCTGGTTTCTAGAAATTGAGATTCAGAGAGTGCATGGATTGATTGATCCCAACACAGGCAAAGCGTGAGTGAAGCTGAGCTTGAGATGGGCGGGGTATAACTTAAACAGGATTCCTCCATCCTGCTTCCATGTATATGTATTCCGTCAAACCATCCTGTCTTGCCATTGCACTAGTCCTTCAACTGAGTTCAAGAACTGTCAGAAATTGTCATGTATGACGAAGGCTTCTCGACCAGCGCCATTTCCTCCTTTGTCTTTTAATTGATATATGATGCCCTCTGCTTCTCTTTCCTCATCAAGCCACAGCTGGTTATCCCTTGATTACAGGAGTAAGTTGTGCAAAAGGCAAGCTGCCTTCACCACGGCATCAACTTTGACACTTCCTACATATTCTCCATTTAAGGAAAAAATTCAAAAAGCCTTTTTCAACAGCCATTCTTAGCCTGCAATGTCGATAATTTTATGTGCGTCTTTCCAAACGCCGATTTCGTTCTTGGTATGGATGCATTAAATAGCATTTAAGCGAGAATGCTGCATCTGCTACTGTGACCAAGGGAATTCTACCCGACTCTGCTGAATCAGTTAACAGAAGCAAGAACAACCTTCTTCTTGTCCGATAAGATGTGTTCAGCCAAATCAAATATCCTATTCATTTGTTAACTCTTTCGCCTATTAAAATAAATTAAAAAGTTGTGAACATTTGATCTTAATAATTGAAGTGTGCATTTTATAAGATAGTTGCATGATAGTAGAGCTTTAAAACGATGCAGTATGTAGTATCGATTTATAACACATATATTATTTTCAAACCAACAGGCATAAGGTGGCTTGATATTGTCCCAGGGCTTAAGATATGTTTGCAAACCGTCCGTCCATTCTTTGAGAGTATTTAGTGACATTTATGATGGGTTTTCATTTCAATTGCTCCAATTATAAAGGTCAATGGGAAAACAGAGCTTCAAAGCAGACATTATATAATAAGAAATGACTTGCACCTGAAGCCAATGCAATTTGTGTAATTATATACTCGAGCCATTACACGCATTCATACACTAAATTATGAGGTTATACGTCACGAAATAAATATTGTAATATACTTTGACATTTCTAAGAACATACGACGTTTATTAATACATATTGATAAAGAAGAACAGGTCTGCTCGCAATCGAATGCACGCATGTAAAACATGTGTCTAGTTTGGTCATATACGTGCGCCTGCCGGACGTAATCGCACACTAGTGTGACGCACGCATCCGGTTTGGAGGTGATGTATTCATTTCCATGTACATTATAAGGCGTGCGAGGTTGATTTCAATCCATTTTCACATCAACGCCGTTGCGAGTGCGAGAGCGGGAGCGAGACCGATTCGTAGTGTAAGGGGGATAGTAGCTATACTGGGCCTCTCACTAGAAATTCATAACACTCCTACAAAAGATAAATAGAAATCAATGGTACAAAACGCAATTAATACTGCAGTCCAAGCACAATTGGGCGAATAATCGCTAATGAAGTCTTCTCTGAAGTACTTGTGTATTAACTCATTTGCGGTGGGATCAGTTCCCCATTGTTGGAGCTCAGTTGATAATAACGTTAGAGATGCTAGGCGTGCTGCCATAAAAGCGAAATTATTAACTGGATCATATACACTTCAATCAAATCGAGCTCGCTTCAATCAGCATAACACGCCGAATATATGCCTGCTTTATCGCGATGTTCCTGAGGATAGGATTCATTTTCTAGTAACCTGCAAAACGACCGAAAACTGCAGAAATCCTACATAAATAATATTCAAATCACACTGCAAGACGAAAATCACCCAGACATCATCAAGACCATTAGGCCGACTCCTTCACTTGTAGCACAGCTAATTTTAGATCATGAAAATATGAAGTCAGAGCACGGTCTTCAACTATGTAAAAAAAACTCCGCACAAATTGCTAGGATCATCCGTTTTCTCTGCTATGCACTGCACAGTATTAGAAGCGTGCATCTTCTTCCCCCTATTAACTAGCTTTTAAATGACTGCAATGTACAAGTAAGTGTAGGAGCTGTTAATATGAACTGTCTTTTAAATGCAAGAATTAACAAACCGTTGGTGCTAGAACACTTTAATAGAACGATCTTTAATCTGTTTTAATTTAAATCTGACCATATTATAATTGATTGCCGACAACGAGTGCGAAGGTTGCTGCCTCGCAAAGGGATGCGAGAAGAAAAAGGGGAATATTTACCCTGACTTCAGGGGTGAATCCACAATGGCTGGAATTACAGATACAGTACATGGTGGCTCAGAGCAGAACATATGCATCTGTTTGGAATTTTTTATAATTTTGTCATATAGATATACTCGTATTTGATCTCAGCTTTTTATTTCCCGCTTTTTATTTAATTTTAGCCATTTTATTTTAATGTGTAAATGACAAAATAACATAAATTCCATATAGATACATATTTCCTGCATGATAGCTCTGGACCACCATACACTAGCTACCGCTGTCGCTCTCGCAATCGCAACCGCGTTAAAGCTCTCGTGTTATATTAAATATAGACACTTTTGCACGAGATGTCTGTTCATTTACCCAGCATGCAATGGACCCCGGCATATAATACTACCCAGCATACAATTCTCTGACTCCATAATCGTTGTAACTATTGGACGCCATATTCGTTTAGTCGATTGTCTGCAAAAGCCAGGATTTTTCAAACAAATCCAACCTGCTTGCACGTGCAAATTGTCATTTGTCCTCCAGCCCTGGAAGCGTAAGCATGCACGTAGGGCGTATTCATGGCAGTACATTCGACAGTCTGTATTTCAACACTGTTCAGAGAAAGTGTGTCAATGTCCAGGTGAAAGTAGGAGAAAGCTTTTATATACATTGACACTAATTTGCATGAAAGTTGATGCTATCAATGACAGCACCAACATATTCAAATTGTTTTCAAACTAAGTAGTATGTAATGCAATTACTACCTGCTATAAATTTGATACAAATGGTATTATAAAGTGTTGCTGCAACAGTTTTCAGTCTATGTGTTCTAAAATAATCATCATAAATTTCCAGTCAATACGGATTTAAAGAGCAATTTGACTAAGTTGTTGCTGACTAAGGCACCAACAACGTTATTAAATTGTTGTCCATAGAATCACACAGCGCTCAGTATTACTATCTAAGTAGAGTGAGTATATGGCCAAAATACGCTTTGCCTGCACGAACTAAATATTTCTAGCTACCGGGTATGCGTTTCTGTTCGACCAATGCATTTCAAACAAATGCACAAATCTGTCAACGAAGCATTCATTCTTGGGGAGAAAGCGTATATAGGCCTACGCTCACTTTACCTAAATAGCAATATACCGATTGCACGTGTGTGGATAATAACTCGACAATGTTGTTATTGTCTTAGAAACCAACAACGTATAGTCAAATTGCTATTCAAATCCGTAGCGAGAGTCGACTAAAAATGTTGATGATTATTTTAGAATATAGCGACTGAAAGCTGTTGTAGCAACAATTTTCATTCAAATTAGTATTAAATCTGTACCAGGTAGCAATCACATTACCTAATAATTATGTTGACAATAATTTTACTGAATGTTGTTGCTGTCATTTATAGCAATAACTTTCACGCAAATTATTGTTAAAATATATAAAAGCTTTCTCTAATTTTCTGCTGGAAATGTACGTATTGGCGCTGAACAGTATTGAATGCAGGCCGTAGAATGTACTTCCGTGAATAGTACGACCTACGTGCATGCTTACGCTTCCAGGCTGGAGGAGAACTGACTATTTGAGCGTGTAAGCTGGTTGGTTTTGTTTGAGAAATCCTGGTCTATACAGACAATAGACTAAACGAATTGTTTAGTCTATTGTCTAAATAGTTACAACAATTATGGAGTCAGGAAATTGCATGCTGGGTAGCGTTGCATGCTGGGTAGCATAGCATGCTGGGTAAATTCAACAGAAATCAGCAGGCTTCTCATATCTCGCACAAAAGGGCCTATATTTAATGGGACACGAGAACTTTAATGTGAAAAGAGCTCCACATGAGAGAAAGAAATCATGCAAAAAATGCACTCAGATTTCCTCTTATTTCGACCTTCAAAAAACGGTCATTGCTTACGTGAAACACGGGATATATATACGCGTGCGGAATCGCGTACATGGAAAGCGGGGTTAACGTATGTATGTGTAGTGGTTTCCTTCATTCTTGTCACGCGAGATCTCCTTTGGTACGAGATCGTGGAAAGAAACTCGTGTGTAATGAGTGGCCATTGGTCCGCACCCGGCTCCACTTGGGGGGGGGGGGGGGTGTGATAAAAAGAATTGAATATTTAAAGGACATGAGAGCTAAACTATACATGCGTGTGCGCGCTCGTGTGTGCGTACGTGTGCGTGCGTGCGTGCGTGCGTGTGTATTTGTATGCTTAAATAACACATATTAGACGTACGTACCATACACATATTATGTAACAGTGTAGCTAATTTAAACTGCAATTGGGAATGACCAGTTGTGAAACTACTTTGACCGGAAGCTATTAATGCCTATGGCAACAACAACTCCCGGCCACAGTAGTTTCATTGTATACAGCCGGATATCACATGCATCAGAAAGAAATTGTGCAGTCCAGACGTTTCTGTTCGCTATGAATATCAGTCACATGTCATTCGCTTGATTCTAATAGTCCATAATGCATCATGCACGAACAGAGTTCCTGTTTATAAACGAATGTAAACAAATCGCTGTCAGACTTCGTTTAGCTCGCCATTTCGAATGTTTATTTGTTTAAAACGATAATGTCATGCTTTAATCAATTACAAACAAGATGTTCAGTCCATCTTCAAAATCTAAGCAAAAAAAATTGAACACAACTAAAGTCAATGTACAATTACCTTTATATGCACGGTTACCAGTTTTCGTAATGACACAAAGAGTTAACAAGCATCGGGTAGAATATTAATTTTAAAAGAGTCCAGAACACGAAATGCATTATAAATATACATGGCAGCAGTCGGTTGTAATGTGAAGGCGCTCTCGCGGGAATCTTTCGCTAGTTAAGGATGATTGGAACCTTTAAAATGGGTGGTGGGGGTTGGGGTTCGCTCTTTTCACCATCTTACCGTGCAGACATTTTAAACTATCAAAAATAGTACCAACTAAAACCTTTTCGCTTTTATGATAGAAATTGGTTCTATTTTGGTAGACATGTGTTTGTCAGAAGGTGTAGTGTAATAGGCCTGAAGAATACATGTCACATATCGGGAATACTTCGCCGTGGTATTTAAAGAACAATAAAAACTTTATAAACTAGACTCTACTTATGCTCATAAACGGACGGATGTAGACTTGTAGATAACGTGGACGCTGATGTGTGTTTTTGGTGACGTGCAGGTCCAATGCGGTGGAGTCTCATTGAATAAACTACCACGGCTATCTCTGCAGCTATATACGGAATGCATCATAACATGGTCTGGTCGATTGCATCTATGCTCAGATACAACTCTCAAGTGGCCAACACCAACGTCACACCATAGCAATATGCTTCTTTGTTGACGCTAATCAACACTTACTGCCTTTATATTTATTTACCAATCGGTTCGCACTGCCACATTGTAGTCATAAAGCTTTACACATTTTACCTATACACTCGATGACTTATACCAACATTCGACGTATTGATTGGAAAACTTACGAATACATTTAGCTTATTAATTTGAGAGTTAGAAAAACAGTTGACTTATTAATATACGAACTCACGATAACTTTTCTTTACCTTTGCCACATTACGATGTAGTCTCAGCGGAATAATCTCAAACTACAATTTCTAGCCAAAGGACAAAAATTGGCACAGGGCCGGATCAGAATCTTTTAAATCCATATCCATTAATGGCAAAGTTTCAACTTAAATAGAAAATTTCCAGGCTAGGTGAAAATAATTCTTCTATTTTCGTCTGTGCACACTAGTATGCCGTAATATGTATGAACTTTGTCAATTTCCTTTTATCTGTCAAAACCATCAGATATCTGACAAGAATCGTGACCAGAAAATATGACCACACCATTAAGCGGTACTTTCTGCAACTGAGAGATGGACCCGGATCAAAAGGGATTTGCAATCACGACAACTTATTTTGCAAATCGCAGCTAACATGATTTCGCTCGCAAAGTCAGTAACATACGTCAACGCCATATTCATCTTGGAATTATCTGCACAGCTGAATAACATAATTACTTAACAAATATTCAAACAATTAACTTGTATTTTTATGTCACAAATCCAAAAATACCAATTAGCTATTATTCTACAATCCTCTATCCAGAAATTCGTTCATAGTCAAAATACCTAGCTTTCATCGTGCAATAAGGATATTTCATTTGTTATGTCATAACTGCCAAAGGAATTTATCAGGTTTTCTTTATGTGGATTTCCAACAATACGTTCCCATTGCATCCACACGTCTAACGAATAGAATCCATGTTTATAAAGTGCAACTTTACATCAAAGCAACAAACATCTGTTCATTAGTGACACATATTCCGCTACACTGGCCATCGAATAATTTATGTTTGGAACTTGCATTTCTCTTCCAAGATAATCATTACATCTAATTACAAGTAATTAATCTTAACCCACTTCAGCCCATAAGAGTGAATCATCTGTCAGGGAAGCAAGATACTGAACGGAAACACATTTTCGTCATTGACTCGTCATCATTAAAACATGATGAATATAATATTTTAAGATTTATAATTACTAAATCTAGGGCATTTCAGTTTCAAATTTTAATTCTTAAGGTTACTTATGACTGTCGACATGCTAAGGCCTGCCCTAAAGAGAGTCAGAAAGATGGACCATGAATTAATGTATCACACACCTGGAAAGTTGAGAAAAGAACTCAAGACACACATTTTGGTCAGAAACTTGAAGATTGGCACAAAAAATGAAAGCATTTGGGCTTGAAACATGACATTTTGGATTTACCGGGCTGGATAAAAATGGCTTGTGCTGCAGTGGTCTTGAAAGATTTTCATTTGCAAAGCAACTTTGCAGGAGATAAATATTTGAGAAAGCTTAGCACACTCATAGCATCATTCCAGTAGTAAGTTTTCTAACATATACTTCTCTTTGCTCACAAATGGTCATTATCTGTTGGCATATTTGTTTTTCCCCGGGTCAATCTTGATCATTAGCATGCCAATGCTTGCGATCCAAGTGTTTAAATTTCAAGACAACTGGACAGTTTTGAATATGCGAAAATTTTCTTTCTGTTCTCCAATATTTAAATGGTTAAAACCGGCAGTTTTGCTAACAATGTCTGAATTCTTGCAGGATATATGAACGCTTATTAACTTGTAAAGACATACAATTCGTACAATAACGCTTAGTCCGTCACGAATTATGCGTTCGTGACGTACATATCTACGTCATTCACGACGTCATTGATTATAACGTCATCCTGCACGTCGCGCTGTTGGTTATGACGTCATATCAGTGATGGCTAAACAAGAAAGGTCCATTATTTGAAATATAAAATGTGATCTACTTTACATTAACAGTGAAAAGTCGAGGTTCCTGATTTCAAAACAGCCTTATAGGAAAAGTTGTTGAATATTTTCAAACTAATTTGAGTGGGACTATTATTTCAAACTATTCAACAGACTATGTCCTACATCATAAAGACATTGTCATTTCTGGTACCAAATATAAGGATTACAGTGTTAACAGGAAATTCTTGCATGTCTGGTGTGACTACTAAGAATAAAATGTTTATAAGCTAAAAAAAAGGGTTCGTGAAGTTTGAAACTTTGATGACACTCATTCGGAGGCAGACCTATAAACTCGCCGATTAGTTTTTTAGATTAATTGTGATGGTTGACTAATAAAATCCCAAAACAGGCTAATGTAGTGGTTATCAGAGTAAAAGGCAAAGTAACCTCATGTAACTATTCAAGTAAGCTATTGAATATTTGGAAATTACTTCTACTAGAATGTGTTACTGTCCTAGACAGGAAATGAATTATATGGAGGCTATGTACTATGAGAGTTACTTACTACACACCACGACTCACCGCGCACAACTCTGAAATACACTTTGTATGGACTGACCAGGGCAAAACCGAGGCGATTCGAGAATGGTGCAAGCAACAGTTCACTAGTCGCAATGATGAGCCCTTGCACCCGTTCTCAGGAGACCCGAGGCCATTAGTAACACCAATTAAACAGCATAAGTTAAGAAGGCACTTAAAGCCTAGAAAAATGGACGTGCATCTGGACCTGATGGCATAAGCAATGAACTATTCAAATATGCAAGGAAAATTCTACTCAATGTTATTCTATGCCGCATCCGAGACAAGATCGATGACTTCACCGGATCATATCAAAGTAGCTTCAAACGTGGACGCAGCTGCGCAGACATTGTATATGCTCAACGCATGCTTGTGTTCTGTCGGTAATCATGTCCAAAGACTGGGATTTCAATAAAATGGGCATTGACATGTCACGAGCCCTCGACACAATTAAACGCTCAAAGATCCTAGATGTATTGCGCCTGGCCAGTTGCAAGGAAGATGAACTACGACAAGTGAGCCTACTGCTTGCAGACACCAAGCTGAGAATACGAGTCAAATCAGCGAAGTCTGTACAGTGTGAGACATCAATCGGCTCCCCACAGATGGTCTATCGCCTGTGCTTTTCACATGTTACTTTGCTGCTGTATTGAAATCCGTGCGGGAAAGTTCCACAAGACCAACCGCCAGTCACCACAGACCCACACCCCAAAATGTCAATACTGGGTTTGCCGCTAGAGATGGAATATGCCGACGATGTGGACTTCATAGACGAGGAAAAGAAACGCTTTGACGAACTTCTCGCAATAGCTGCAAGCAAACTAAAAATTGAGAATCCAAAACAGAGTTCACCCACAAATATCTATCAACACAACACGAAACTAAAGAAAATCACGATCCACTTCGACAGAAAGCCCTTGATAGAAAGACTACGTTTATATAATGCAATCTGCGCATCTTTGATGCTGTATATCTGTAGCAGCTGGACAGCTCCAAAGGCAGCTCTAGACAAACTCGATGTCTGCCACCGCAAGCACATACACACCATCAGTGGACACCGATGGCCAGACAGCATAATTTGCATTGATGCACTATAAAGATGTGTAATACGTCGCTGCTGTCTGCAAAAGTCGCCCAGCAAAGATGGTCCATGTTTGTCCATGTGCTAGAATGCCAAAAGAAACACCAGCATAGAGAGCCTTGGAATTCGCCCTACTCAGAGCCAGCAAATACATAGCCAGGTTGAGGACGCCATTACATAAATCTGCTTAGCGTGCTATGAGGTGACGTCAAGAAAGCAGGACTCGGTACACTCAAGTCAATAATGGACATGAGGAAGCTAATGATTTCGGCTGAGGACACGACACAGTGGTCAACCGTGATTGCAGCTCTAGGATGTTTCTACCACTATCGCCGCAGAATACAGTAATCATGCATATTTACTATAATCCAGCAGTGCAATGCAACATTTGGGACAAGATTAATATCAATTTAACAGTTGACCAAAGTATACTAATTTGCTGTCTAAGACAGGCAATATTTGGCTAATAAAATCACAAAATTGGCAAATTATTTCGGATTGGTAGGTCTATTCCTAACATTACTACAGCTGGGTCAGCTACAATGGGCATTTGTAGTTTATCCATCCATCCATCATATGACGTCATAATCAACTACGTAATGCGTAGCATGACAGTATAATCAAGTATGGCATGAATGACCCAATTTAGTCCCTTTTAAATGTTTAATAGTCCGACACATTGTACATAGGCAGCTACAGTTAGTTTCAAAATATTCAACAGCTTACCTGCATAGTTTTCTGTAAATTGATAGTTAGGGAGTTCAGGGATCAATCGATCTTAACAGCGGCGAGCTGTGGATGGAGCTTAGCTAGAGATGGACTGGGCATGGCTAAAACTGCAGCGGTCAATTATAAAGCAGTGATCTGTATGATAAGAAGGCATACAGATTAAATTATATGCATGGATAATTTTGATTTACTCTCAGCAATAGGTATTAGGGCCATGGGTGAGGGATACATGCAGGCTTTCTGGTAAACCACATTCTCCCAAACCCCGACTGCGTAATTCTTTCATCGATGAATTCCCCATATATCAATTGGAAGCTAATAATACAGGAAAGCTCTTGAAAAAGGTAGCAACAACTTCCACTAATATAAACTTCAATATATCAGCAGAATACGCTATGCAACTGAAATAACATACCTTTCACTCTTGATCTAAGCTCAGGACAAGGTATGAGGAACATGAGTGAGGGCGCTGGGTTGTTTCTCCCCAAATCCAACTGGTTAACAAGATATTGTCAGATGGTTAATTTTGTGTACCGTCTCTATAAATGAGATATTTCTCGTTTTAAGTTATTTTCAAACAGCCTAAGTGAATCACGAAAACTGATAACAATGTTTACTGACAGCGGCGTGGGCTTGTCAAACTGATGAATCTAGGTCTTGTCACTTTTTGGTGAAATGTATACATTTCTTGACTATTTTAACTTAACCTACACGTTGTGAAACTCCATATATTGCAATATAAACTAGAACACATTTACTGAAGTAACTGTAAATCTGCGATGACTGGGCATTAAGGAGTATTATAAGCCTCCTTCTCATATGATCATTGAGCATGTCTGATACTGATCTGACAAAAAGTATAAGTGTTGTCGCAGTTCAAAGATCCATAGTTGAAATTACCATAGTTTTACACAGGGTATGGAAAAGCTGATTTCTTGAAAACCGAGAGCCTTGACCCTAAAGTATAAAATAATGTGCCTGATTTGCTGTGGTGGAACTTTATACCAAAATCAAGGAAAATGCCATTAAATGTCAAATAAAGGAGAAATGAATGAATTGAAGGTAAAGGGAGGCAATTCATGCAAAAGATTTACCAATTTTCGTTTTTGGCGTGAATTACCTCTCTTTACCTGTTGACGTTGATTGTGTCAGTTCAATATGATGAATTTCGATTATCATAATGGTTTAAAAGTAACCCGTCCAAGGTCATGGCCAATCAGGAGTCAAAGTGACCAATTTTAGCTTTTGGCATGAATTACCTCCCTTTA
>CM067369.1:189616629-189654129 GCA_034401795.1 Chaetoderma sp. LZ-2023a | reverse complement strand
CCGTCCGTCTGTCTGTCCGTCCGTCCGTCCGTCCGTCCGTCCGTATGTCTGTCTGCCTGTCTGTCTGTCAAATGTTTGACATTTCCGACAACGCCGCCAAAAGACAGAAACATAGTTGAAGATGTTGCGTAAGTGTTTGCGTTGCGTGCGATTCTCAAAATAGGCTAATGGATTGTGTCGAAACTGGGGGGGAATATTCCAATGTTATCGTATTCTACGGATTTTCTACTCTCCCATAGCCATATTCTCGCAGATAAATTGTTCCGACCGATATCCCTTGGTACCTGATTCTTTAGGTAGTCGGTGGAAATCATGTTTCCTGAAAATTTTCATAGAACTACAGTGATCAAAATCGGCATAGTTATCGCCCTACAATATTCTATCGAAGAATGGAGGAATTGTTTTTTCCCGTTTATGGCAACGTGACAAACCCCAAAATGGCCGCCAGTATTTTGGCTAAGTCCAAATTTTCTCAGGAGTCAAAGATTGGCCGCATGCCCGCAATCAGCCAAAGTAATAAAATGAACACAATGCGGTTTGAATACTAAGCTAAAGAATTAAAAGCATATTTGGGTGTTCCTATCAAGAATTTTAACGTCATATGTGTATGTAGAAGCATGAGTAAATGTTGTAAATAATGTGCCTGAGAAATCCGAAAACGTAAAAATAACTCTAGCAAACACATTATTCATGTAATAAAATACGGAATCGTCACGTGTTCTCTGTTATCTTTGATTAAAGTGTAATAAATATATTATACAACATCGCCATCTCCACTTCCTACAATATTCAAGCCGATGTAACTTGCTTCGCCACAGCTACCACCACAGGTAAAAACACATATTAACCCAGACTTGTGGCATGAACACTAATTTGTCGGACTTTGGTTTTTAGTGGTGAGTTTACAATTGCAACGAATAAATTGTAGCGCAGTTGCAGGTGAGGCATATCTAGGCGCATAACATTGTTTTCCTGCTTCCGGCCCCATTCATAAGGATCGAGAGATTTGTGATTGAGTTCAGCCTACTGGATAATGTGACTTGACGGCTGCGTTAATGAGCTGTCAATTCGGTATGGGGAACTTTCACAGGCTCAATTTTATTACAACACGCAACCATTGCTTGATGCAGAATATTTCTCAAGGCCACCAATGATTCAGTACCTTTCCTCGATAAAAGTTACATAATATGGGGATCGGGACACTTCCGACGTCCTGTGCTGTCTTCTCTATATCAGCCAATGGAGGATTTCAGTTTATCCCCCAATCATATGACGTCATTCAGCTACGTTGACTATAGAATGACGTGATAGGCAATTACGTCACGAATGACGTAGCTAAGTTTGCCACGAATGCTTAAAGGTGAATATTCACACAAGAATGTTTGAAAATAAAATTATTAAAATTGTATACGTTTAGAGGTTTAAATTGTGACGTAAAGAAACGCAATAAATCTTAGAGTATGGTGATTTCTTCACGTATAAATTAATATAATTTTTTAAGTTGTGAAATTGAATTAGAGACACGCGCCCCTATTTAAAATTCACAACTAAAAAAATTATAATAATTTGTACTGAATGAAATCATTATATACTAAGATTTATTTCGTTTCATTACATCTAGGAGCACGATTTAAGCCTCGAAAAGTAGATAATTTTTACAACATTATTTTCAGGCATTTTGGTCTGAATATGGACCTTTAATTGTTGTTGTACGAATTGTATGTCTTTACTATTTAATAAGCATGCTGTTTTAATATTTTGAAACGATTTAAAAATATTAAATAATATTAAACAGCTTTCCTGTATAGTTTTCTGGAGGTTGATAGTCAGCGTTCAGGAATCGATCGATCCCAACACCGGTGTGGTGTGGGTGGAGCTTAGCTAAACATGTGCGGGGCATAGCTAAAACTGGATTCCTCCATTCACAACCTAGATACAGCAGTATGTATGATGTGCTTAGGCAAAGCCATTTTCAGATGAGTTTCCCGTGTCCAAATGTAGATCATGTTGTATCGCAAAGACTCCATGCATGTGTGAACAGTATATTATCAGGTAATACTGGATCCATCACATATGTGCTTGCAGAAAGCTGTACGCTTCCAGACCTTTATTCTTACCTTCGTGTCTTTTATCAGAAATTTATCAGCCATGTATGCTTTCCGGTGATCAATCAAAATCATGAAAATATCTGTTTCGTCAGCTACACACATTTGCGAGTGACCGCTTTGTGAAATGTGCGGAACAGGATTGCATTCAATGATATCTTTTTTCGATCATCAGGAGTTCTATAACTGGGTCTTATTTCTCATGCTCGAGATAAATGCCTCTTGATTCTTGTGACATCTGGATATACTTGTCACTGCGGTATCCGCAGACCTTGCTCCCGACCTCTGCAGATGTGCATGATCCTCTGTGGGCGGCCCTTCGTATACCTCAAATACAACATAGCACATACCATCCTTATTGCTAAGATAAGATTCCTATTGTAATACAATACGTGACATTCTTTTCCATTTATGTAATACATTGGAGGAGCCATCCGTCATCTATTACTGGCAAACTCTCTTTCGTAGCATTATCTGCCTCGTAAGATATTTGTTTATCTCCCTAAGTGAGGGACCTTTCCATTTTTAGCTATGCCCCGCCAATCACTAGCTAAACTCCACCCACAACTCGCCGTGATGGGATTGATCGATCCCCAAATGCCCTAGCTATCAATTTCCTGAAAACTATACAGGGAAGCTGTTGAATATTTTGTAACTAATTTGACTGGGTGCTGTTGCTGCCTATGGAAGCAACAGCGCCCAGTCAAATTAGTTTCAAAATATTCAACAGAATATTTATTAAATAGTAAAAGCAAACAATTTGTACAACAGCGCATAGACCGTCTTCAAATATGCGTTCGTGACGTACTTATCGACGTCATTCATGACTTCATTCATTATGATGTCGTTCTACACATCACGCAGTTCATTATGACGTCATATGATGGGTGGGTACTCTGGAAAGATGAATTCCGATTTATCTGGATTTCGTAAGAAATACTCTTTGAACAGTGATATAGGTGTCGATGGGGGCTCATGCTTCAAATAAGCTGTGATATCCTCGGACTCTGCGTTTATCACTGCCATACAACGCATGGATAAACATTAGGCTCAATCTGGATAGTCTTCACTCTGCCCTTGCTACCAGGGTGGAGGTTGTTAAATCTCAGAGCTCGCTCAGATTGTGATATGTGAGCACTGATAAAGGTCAATTCATCAAGCGATTGCGGGATCATCAGACCCACGCGTTCATCCAAATCACAGTTGATTCTGTCCTCATCAGATGATGTTACCCCCAGCGGCCAGTGACCTCGGCTTGGACACATTGTAATTTGACAGGTGTGTGCTGTTCAAATCATTTAAGGATTCTGTCCATGTCTGCAGAATATCACATGGACCCAGATTTTCCCAGTTTTGCGTGTTGCTCGCTTATTGCACTGTGCTGATTTGTTAGGTTGGGCACTGTCTCATGAATAGCTACGCAGTGCATCGTGCTATAGATCCATTGATGCAATATCTATCACGCCTACGAAGTACATGCCAGCTTACAGTGAATTTCTGGTACACCTATGGGTGGTTTTTTTTAGGTCTACCATCATTTACAAGTAAAGTCTATTGCTTTTTGAAGAATTAGTTTGCCCAGAACCAACGAAAAGAATTAACAGTAGTCCAACGGCTGTGATATGTCCTTCGTAATTGCAAACCCTCTCTCTCGCATTGTATAAAATCTTTGATGATTCTTATGTAGTACATACTTCAGCAGTTTTGGATATATAACAACTATTCTTTTAGTTTGAAATGCATCCTGCTATCTTTTCTTAGAGTATCACTTCATGTATTATATAACCAGCCATATCCTGGAAACATAGTATATCTTCACGACCACCTTTTGTTTGTAATCAGAATAGTGTTTGCCTAAGGATCATGTTGTTTTTCTCGGAGGCTCTTAATCCCATAGACTTCTTCTCTTGATCACTAGCTATCTCTCTCGTCTGTTGTAGATAAAACCGAGATGGTTAAATTTTCCACATTGCTGATAATACCAGAACTCATGATGGCCTCTCCGGGTATTAATATTTTGGTAATATTTTGTTACACAAATGGCTAATTGCATTTTGAAATATAATCCACATGGAAAACCGATGTTGATCTTGTTTTGACTAGTATATTTCTGTATAAGACAACAACATAAATTTTCAGTCAAATTGAATTCCATAGATTCAGTAGATTACGTGATTGGCGTAGAGACCACACGCTTTAAAGGTGGACAGTTTATTAGTCGACCCGATATATCACGGCTGGCCATCGATTACTACAATTCTTTCAAACGTCACAGGATACATTCGTCAAATATAACGATTTGACAACATAAAGATTCTGTCTTGACCACCCACCCTCCTCTCCAAGATTACATCACACATGGCAGGTTAATGAAAACTACAATACACATAATTTCTGGCAATTACATTCAGCATCGATTTCCCGTGATAGGATCTAATGCGTGGTGATGAGGGTTACTGTTAATACATAATACATAATAACTATTGCTTTCGTTGCAAACAGGGTTTATAATCCGGTAATTTCCGACGCTTTATTCTTCACCCCATAGGTACATTCTATCAGAAAATACATAGTTGCGTTTCCTTTACATAGAGAGAGAGAGAGAGAGAGAGAGAGAGAGAGAGAGATGGAGGGAGAGAGAGAGAGAGAGGAGGGAGGGAGAAAGAGAGAGCTAGAGAGAGAGAGAGAGGGGGGAGGGAGGGAGGGAGGGGTTGATGGATGGATGGAGGGAGGGAGGGAGGGAGGATGGAGATGGAGAGAGGAACGAGTTGTTGATGAGTTGTTCACATGTCAGTTTACAAACACAGTCAAGGAACGCTGAGGCTAATGCATATTTGTCTGTGCGTACGTACCTGCGTGCGGTCGGGCCCGGATCGGTATTTAATAGCCACTGGTCTGACTAGACACATCTTTAGCACAGCAAAGGCTCTTACCTTGAAAGAGGATTTCCAGAGTGATACATTGACCGAGATCCTAGTAAAACCGGATCTCGATCGGATCAATTTCTGCGTATCTCGGAAGCTAATTGGTAGATTTAGCTCAAAATTTAAAACATGAAAGAGTGTGATCGTCTAGTATAATTCCCCAACAATTCGTTGTTATAAAAAAAAATCCTTGACCACCCCCCCCCAACCCCCTACCTGTGAAATCCGAGCAAATGAAAAAATCTTTGCCATGTGACAAAAACGTGAGGCCAAGGATTTGCAATTACCGATGGATTTTGCTCCCTTTCGAATCGTCTCAATAGAGATAATTCTCGGAATTCTTTGTCTACGATGGGTAACATATACGCGATTACTGTAATAACAGGTCTTGAAGGGATCTGTGCCTTCCTTACTATCACGAGTCGGGATTTCCCTCATTACCCAGCTGGCTACACCAGGTTGAGGATGCCGGATTTTGCATAATCCGCATCTGCTGTCTCTCAATTAACCTTTCCAGTTTTAGCTATGGCGCACCCATCTCTATCTAAGCTCCACCCACGCTTCACATATGTTTGGATCAATCGATCCCTAAACTCCACGACTATCAATTTCCAAAAAACTATACAGGTAAGCTGTTTAATCATATGAAACTAATTTGACTGGGTGCAGTTGCTGCCTATGGCCGTAACAGCGCCCAATCAAATTAGTTTTAAAATATTTGACAGAATGTTTACTAAATAGTAAAGAATACAATTCGTACAACATGTCGGACTATTAAGCGCCTAAGACGAGCCATTCAAGCTGTAATTGATTATGACGTCATCCTACATGGACGTAGTTGATTATGCCGTCATATGATGAATGGATAAACTGGAAAGGACTATTGTCACAGACGAAGTAATATAAACCATCCTACTCTGAAATAGTCTGGACGAACACACCTTATTGTCCGCGGGCCCGACTCCAAGTCTTAAACTATTGGTAGCATTTAGGTGGCATAACCGACATGTGCATAGTTTGTATTTTGATATCATGGGCATCTTAAATTAGTAGCTTTGATGAGAATGACACTGTAGAATGCAGGTGATCATGAAAGATGTGTGTTAGTGAGTTGTATATAAATACCAGTGACGCCTTTACAATAATGCATCAAGCGTAATTTTTTAGTTATGCAGATAAATTTACGCGTCTAGCATAAAATGAAAAACCGTATAATTTCGTTCTGTTCCAAAACATCCATTTTGTCCATTGGCAGGCCAAAAGAAGACCATTCTTGAAAATTTACCACTAAAATGACTGTTACGATGACAGAGCCAATCAATCCAGGGTAGATTTTCAAAATTGTCTTGGCCTATAAATTGACGGTTACCAAGCACGGCTTTAGGGTTTCTTTACCAATCCTTCAGAAAATTAAATGGCTAATCCTGCAATCTACTCATACAATTCCAAGTCAAACATTTTTCTTGTTGTAAAAAGTATTCTTTTGAACATTTTGGGAATTGATCTAATTTAATTTAATTATTGCCTGATGCTGCACCTTACTTTCTGTTAAATGATGTTTTTCAAAATGTCCACCAGCTGTACTGTATCACTGTTATGAAATATAGATTCTACTATGTTAAAACGTTTAAAGGAATGCTAATCTCATCTTAAATGCTATTTTGTACCGATAGATTATGGTTTATCGATTCCATGCCATTCATATCATGTTACATTCCCTTGTCTGTTTCACAATTATCTGCTTTGAGATATTACGTTAATGTTGAACCGTGTCGCCGCCATTGTGTCTCCTCTATGGAGAGAGCGTGATGTCATGTAAGCACAGTGCATTACATTCTTTATTATGTAATAATCATCTTGTTGAATATTTTGACACTAATTTGACTAGTAGTTGTTGCTGCCTAAGGCATCAACAACTTCCATTCAAATGAGTTTCAAAATATTCAACAGCTTACCTGCATGGTTGCTTTTATACTACATTGTCAAGCTATAGACGGCACATCTATGACTGAGGGCATATACCGAGGCAGACACACTAGGTTTGTTCTGATTGGTTGAAAAGTAAATCATGGCAGCCATCATCGGCTGTAGAAATGTACCAACATTTAGCTACTAAAGCATGAATATCTTTCTTTGACGGGATGATAAAAGCTTAAAATTCCACGCATAGCTTATGAGTGGCCTATTAGATCTAACCCAAACAGATGTATAAATATCATGAGATGAGGTTAGTTATCCTTTAAACAACCACACACAAAGCATGTGTATCCCTTTAATGGTCAAGATAATGACGAGTTTTGCTTGGTGGATGTCCATTTGTCGGTTACAATAATGCTATTTTTGAAAGTGTATCACTGATCGTTACGTACCCATGATATGGTCACCCACCCCACCCCACACCCCTCCATTAAACATCCCATATTGTCAACCTGTAGAAATTCCTGTCACCCACATGTGCTCACTCATTGGGCAGTTATAATTTCACCACATGTACGTCTGAAATACATCTGAGACAATACATATTAATACATAGAAAGATTGAAACACACGGGATCGGTCAAGAAAAGCAAATGTTTTCTTGCTGTATGTCCGCTTGGAGGCCACAGGCCAAGGCACTATTTTTGAAAGTTTACTACTGGAATGACTTGCTCGATCATCGAGGCAGCCACTGTAGTGGTATATTTTCAAGAATGTTATCTCTCGGGATGCAACTTGACACATTTTCAAAACAACTGCAGGTTTTGGTCAAGTTTCCCCATTAAAAGGTTATTAACCCCGTCACAGATGAATTTCTCATATCGCATCTTTCAAGGCAACCATACAGTAATGTTCACAACCTCTTCCAGCCAAACTAATTTCAATATTTTCACCAGGATAAGTTTTATATTGCAATGTATATACATATTTCAGGGATTTATCTGTGAAAAGTGTAATATATCAAGTGTATTAATGCATATGAAGAGTCTAAAATGTTTTATAGAGACCAACACATTTTTAAAACGATAATTTAGCCCGTTCACGAGGAAGACGGCCAAAACCGCCCTCTGTAGTGGTTTTGAGAAATATCCCTTTGCATGCATATTTATTTTTTTACAAATTTACGACTGGAATGACTGGCTAGTGTGGAATTTTTATAAATAGTCCGCTTGGCTTTTAGATTTACTTGACCAAGTTAAAGGGTTAAAAATTATCCAATTTCTCGATTTATCGCACAACCACTGAATGCCTACAAGCACATTCAGCTGCCGTAATGCTCCCGGAAATGTATTACAAATTTGATTGAAACACATTCCTGAATATATGTATCATTGACAAACTCAACAATGCAACGTGTGAGATTTTTATACGCAATTAAAAGGTAAAACTATAATATATTTCTCACCAGTCTGAGCGAATGAAGTCATAAGTCCGGCCCCATTCGTTATCACTGTTGGTTTCGCTTCAGTTATTTTCAACACATACTCGCCTGATTGCGAAGATTCTAGAGTTCTGAAGTTAACGTAAAGGCATAATTAAAATATCTTCGGATGTTTCCGAAATCAGATTCAAAAGCGTACTAAGATTGCGAGAGGGGTGCATGTTTTTTAAATTAGTATTTTGAAAGAACGGGTTTCTGTGACGAATTTTACATCGTAGTATGTGTACTACTTTCATCACAGTTATTTCTTCCGTTGTGTATTCGGGGCTCTTTAAGTTCTGGGTAGACTTGCTCGTTGGACTCTAACATATTTAATATATGCTGATAGCAGTGTCGACTTTAATATAGTACTTTCAGCTTTCCACGCTCAGCTATAGCTTCAACAGTGTCACATCCTGTGTAGAAATGCAATACACAGGAGCTTCTATTCTTCTACTGTATGCGGAGAACACCACCGGCACATCTGTATCCAGTGAGCTTATGGCGATTCCGTTGATGGCATCTTTTGCTGCGCGCTTGGCATGCAAAACAACACGCGTGTTTGCTTCTTCTTGATTTGGTTTTAGAGAAGGGACTTCTACATCTATCATCTGACAATTTGTAGCAATCCCTTTCACACGCAATGAATTTCACACGCGATGAAGAATGTTTTGCTATAAGGCTATAACTGAATTTCTCGCCTTTCCATTCATTACAAAATCAATATAGGGTTCGTCTCATTGTTTTGGTCACACAAAGAGATTCACCACGGTTGGACACTACCTACCTGCCAAATTGTCTTTGAGATGGATGGCCCCACAGGCCCCTCTGATTTCACTTCCTTCAATGTATTTGATGAACATGTAACGATAAACATTGAAGACAATGCCAGTTCTCTTACTATGGATACCTCTAGGCATTACCATTGAGAATATTGTCTCGGCTAGATTGGAGAAGGTTTTCTGAGTGCCCTTGACCTTTTGCACTATGCTCACGCCATCGATTACGCATGCAGCTGGATCAGGTGTTACATCTGATAATGATGCACTCCAATAATCATAATCATAATCCAGTATGCATTGGGGGATTTTCAGGCAACAATACAGAGTATGCTGCATTTGTAGCCGCCGGGCGGTTCGCGTGGCTCCGCCGCTTGCCGTAGTTGCTGCTGCTGCTGCTGCTGCTGCTGCTGCTGCTGCTGCTGCTGCTGCTGCTGCTGCTGCTGCTGCTGCTGCTGGTCACCCAACCTCGGGTTGGGGAGCGGTCGCCGCGCATCTCCGGTGTCCACAAAAACCGGCCTCCAGGGCGGGTGTAACGATCATGTTCCAGTGGGCTCGTGCAGCCATTGCTGCGAAAATTGAACACTACCCTATCGTCCCAGCTGTTCGTGTCCCCGGTGTGCCTAGCCGACATTTCCAAGGTTCTTAGTGGTTGCGTAGCGCTTTTCAGTTTTGTGAAGCATACGGGAACCATACCCTAGTACTTGATCTGTTCCACTTTCGGTAATCTGAGATAGAACAGCACCTATAGCTCTATGATGCCTGTTCTCAACATGTCATTGACTTGTTGGTGTGCTTCCTCTTCCTTATGAGTAGGAAGACGGCGCCCCAGCTGCCTCACCGGCCTATTATCATCAGTGTCAATGGAGTGACGGATTAGGTGGGTCTCACCTAGGTCCATATCACTTGCTGAAAAACTATTTTTGTACTTATATAACAGATGTCGTACATTACTTTTCTGAGCGCGGGTTAATCCGACTATGGCATGCAAATATAGGTCGTGTAGGTGTTCTGGTATATCCGTGTCGGTTACGGTGGCATTTGTAGGAACGGTGGGAAATATTTCCACCGATTCTATGTCCACAAGACGGCCTCAGCATACTCCAGGAACGAAGGTAATAGGATTATCTGTGCCGTTAAACACAGTAAGTTATATGGTCCCTACTGGTGGTGGTAACTAAGATTCGTGGACTAACACATTTAGAGGCCAACATATATTCCTCGTTCTAACAGAGCGGTATGAATATTTTTTCCTAACTGAGGTGCGGTGGCCCACAAAGTTTCTTCGTGGCCCGGCTTAACGGTGGCTGAGCAGGCCAATATTAAAGCACAAGTATGATATAATGTTGATTGCAGCCCTAGCTGAATACGACGGCCGTGTATTTCTAACACTTGTTGTTTGCAGTGAATTACTGCTTCACTGGCACTCCTTTACTTGTATTAATATATTTATAATACCGGCCATGGGAATATCGGTACCAGTGGCCGTTTGGAGTTGGAGATTGGATGGTTTATTAGGCGGTTTCCGATGGGTAGGGATGCTGCTAGAGTATAATTTCTCATTAAACACCGTGATAGATGCACCGGTATCTATGGTGGCATTTGTAGGCATACTGCCAAACAAACTAGCACAGTTGTATATTATTGTCTCCGACACGGGAGAGTGTTTCCATTTTAATTTCTTGATTACTTGTTGGTGGTACCGTATAATCTTGTTTATACACGGTCTGTTTGTCAATAACCTTGGCAAGTGCGGTTGAGTGAAAAACGGAGCAATTTTTCGTTTCTGCTGCCTGATTGGCCTTCGTAGTAACGGTGCCAGGGATTCGGAAGATGTGAACTCTGTGTGCGCCATAGATTTGGCAGCAGTCTGTTTAGCGGCGTGTTTGTAAAGCGCTAGTTGAGCGGCCCATTTACGGCAATGTATCATAATGTGTTTAGTAGAAGCACAGTAGAAACAAACCTTCTTTTGTGGCCTACTCTTATATCTACGTTTATTCTTTTTCTGAATACAGGTCGACGAACGGTGCGACTCAGTGTCGGTGGTACTGAGGGAGGAGACCGTCCGTGAAGATGGAGAAGACCGGTTATTACATACCACTAGAGGACCCCGTGGATTTGGCGACATAGAGGCTGGCCTAGTAGCTTGGATAAAAGTTGTTTCTGTTGAATTATTTTTACCTACCAGGGCCGTTCTACATTAAAAATGAAGTGGTGTGTGAATGGCTGGTTTTGGAGTGCTGTCCATTATTGGGGGAGTGTTATTAGGTACCGCAGACACCAGGCGTGTCTGTGTTACCGTTGATTGCGGGACCGTTTTTATGGTGTCGCAATCTTGTTTATGTTTAGGTATAGGGGTAATGCGCAGGTTTTCAAGTCAGTTTTATGAGACGGGCACTGAATGGACTCTCCCTTCAGTGCCCGTTTTAGTTTGTCTGATTTTCTGTCGGTGGCTTACTTTGCTCTGCTTGTAATGTAGCGGAGGGAGGACGGTTCGGACGCCGTTCCCTCCAGTGTCCTACATCACCGCATCAAGAACAAGTGTTTGGGTGGGTGGATGCCAGTGCAGGACGGGTTATGGTAGATCTATTTGTGTTCTGTGCTGCCGTGGTTGATAAAGTAGTTAAGAGATTGATCAGAGAAGCAATTTGTTTTGTAATCTCCTCTAACCGTTCATCCGTATTAGACCTATTGTAATTATTATGTTGGTTACCCATACCTGGGGCATTAGTGTGCCCTCCACGGTGGGATTGGCCACGGCCTCTACTGCTTGGTTCATTATTTTGCTGAGGTTGTGTGTTTCGCACCGTGCCTGCTTCGGTTACCATACTTGAAACAGGTGCGGTGTCCATAGTATTATTTGTACTAGCGTTAGCTAACTCATTGATAGGATGTAATTGTCGTTTAGCATTCTTTTCCTGTTCTAGGAAGTGTTCTTCTCGAACGGCAGTGGCAGTTAACGTATGTAGACTTCCGTGTTCTAGCAGAAAAGGTTTCTCTTTTAGAGACGGTTCGCCGCTCAGGGCGTCGATAAAATTATCTAATTGTAAGTGAGTGACTCCTTTCGAGTTGGTACTGGGATAAGATCGTGCGATGAATCGCCTGATACGGCTTGCCAGTTCAGGGAGAGTTTCATTCCCATGCCGCGTAGGTTCTTTAACTGTAAATGGCTAGATTCTCCAAGGGCTGTATCACCAAACCGTTCTGACAATGCATTCTTCAGTTCGCTATAGGTCGGTGTCACTTCAGACCCCATGTCTGCTAATACCTGCAACGCTTTTCCCGATAATTTTGCGACCAGATACCCTCCCATTTGGTGGTTGACCACCCATTTGTCCTGCTGATGATTTCAAATTGGAACTTATAGTTGGCCCAGTCACCGTTCCCACTTTCCCACTGAATTCAGGTGAAAGTATTACTCGGTTGGTGCTGTGATAGGGAGTTCTTGGTGCAAACCCTGGTGGCGGTGCAGATATAATGGGAGTGAAAGCTGAAGAGGGAAGGAATCATAGTCATCGGGCCGGTATTGATATTTCCTAGTTGATAATTCTGAGTGGTACCATATAGGTGAGCGATTCCCCTGCATACGGTACCGTTTATTATACCCAGGTGGTGCCGTGTTTCGTCATGGTACCTAGTTTGCTGGCCTAGTATGGTTGGTGGGATGTATTATTGGCCGTCCCGGTATTGTGGTATACTTGGATAGGGACGTGGATAATTGGTGAAATGAGTATAAGCCGGTCGTGGATTAGTTAGCGGTAATTTAGGCTCCACGTTCCAATGTTGGTACCATAATGGTAAGTTATTATATGGTGCCGTTGGCCTGTGTGTTTCGCCATTGTTCACTTGCTGTTGCCAAATGTGGGCGTACCGGGTGTGAGGTATTTACCAGTCCCCTTTAGGGGATGGTTATTGTGTAGTCCGTCATTCGGCAATGGTGAATGAATCGTATTGCGGATGTCAGACAAAGTTATATAGTGCTCACCCGCCTGCGAAGCATCGATGAATTGTACTTCACTTACAGGCGAGTATTCCTGTCTTATGGGTGCTAATGATCCCGCACCTGGGAGCGATATATAAGTGTCGGTGAGTGTCCCCACCATCCTATCGTTTATATACTCCATTTCTTGATCTGAAGTATACATATTGAAATATAACGGAGACTGAAACATATTGGAATTGAAACCAAGTGTAGCTTCAATTTCCGCTCGAGCCCCACATCGGGCGCCACTTGTAGCTGTTGGCGGCGCGTGTGGCTACGCCACTTACCGTCGTTGTTACTGCTGCTGCTACTGCTGCTGCTGTGCTACTGCTGCTGCTGCTGCTGCTGCTGCTGGTCAGCCAGCCTCGGGGTTGGGGAGTGGTCGCCGTGCATCTCCGATGTCCACAAAAAACGGCCTCCAAGGCCGGTGGAACCAGCACGTTCCAGTGGGCTCGTGCAACCATTGCTGCAAAAATTGGACACTACCGTATCGTCCCGGCTGTTCGCGTCCCTGGTGTTCTTAGCTGTCATTTCCAAGGTGGAAAGAACGGTGCCAGCACACAAATTTACTTACTTGATTTTAGTAACAAACAATTTTTGTATGCTTGTCACTTATGAAAGGTGTATGCAAAAACGAGAGTGGTGAATTTGGATTTATATCCGCCGGAGGAACCTAACCGATCTAATCATATATAGGCGGTATCATGAAAGGTACCCCTGTGGGTGAAAGCTCCCGTTAGGGCACATCAGTTGGTTTAATATAAACTATATCTGCCTCAGGGTGGCCAAAATCATTGGTCTTGCCTTGCGCGGGCCTCCATCACAAGAAAATGCTTACAACACCGTAGCGGAGGAAGAGAGAAGATAGGAGAGAGAGAAGTCGTCCTGCATAAGATGTAGGGGAAGTATGGGGAACCCATACCAAGCGGTACCAATAATGAGTGAATCTTTACCGTTTGCTTAAGAGGAAATATACGATGGTGCAGTACCATGCTCCGCCTGGAAGACGGTCGAGGGAGGAAAATGACCGACCATCACAATGAGGGGGAAGAATGAGGAACCAATACATCTTTATGCCAAGGATGACCATGCCCTTGTCACTTGTTTGAGAGGAAATTTACGATGGTATCACACCGTGGCGACTTGTGAAAAGGCAATCGGTGGCAACCAGTGGGAAGTTAACTATAAAAATGTGGAAAAGGGGGTGGATGTAATCTCAACATTTGCAAGCAAACGTTAGAGATACATCCCACGGTAACGAAAAATGCGGAGGAAAATTATGTTGCCTACCTGCCCGAGGCAGGGTATACACAATTTTGCGAGGGGAAAATGCCTCACGCGGGCCTCCATCAGAAATGCCTTTAACGCCAAAGCGGAGGAGGAGTGCAGTAAAAAGGGCCGCCCTCCTATCCTACAAAGAGAGAGAAAAATTATCATATGGATTTATCCTAATATAGTTATCTTACTGTTGTGTGCCTATGGTGTGTACGTGAAGATACGGTCGCTGATTCATTTCAGCACCGTTGTCTTAAGTTACAGTTGGTACCGTCCATTTTTGTGTACCCAAAATTGGCCTAGACGAACTTTTAGTTGTAAGTTCAAAAACATACATTTTTAAGCCGCAAATGGCGTAGCACCAACTGTCTTTAACGAATACGTCTTCCTGGCGAGAATGCTCGGTACCATTGCCGATACTCCACGGAGCATCTCTCCTCAGACCGACAGCATGCAATATGTTGTCTGGTGGTAGGTTCAGAGCCGCAAAGCGATCCTTCCACATACCGCATCACAACCATAAATGACAACACATGGCCAAATCACAGTGTTTAGAAAGCGGGTTTTAGCTTGCTTATGGTGGGGAGAGAGAAACGTATTTCCATCCATGGTGACTATTGCGTAGGCGTGGTGAGTTTTAAGGCTTCACCAAATCACCGTTATGAGTTAGATGGCGATCCGTGTTTCCATCCGTCACCTAAGCTTTCGAGTACGGGCCGTATGAGATCCGTACCCTGGTGTTACCATTTAGCTGCTTTAGGTTTGGAGAAAAGGTGCCTTAAGAACACTGCTGGGATGGCAACCGTGTTGCCTCATTTATATTTTCGCAATGTTTCCTACTTTGGCATAAAAAGTCTTGTTTAATAGGTATCTGAAGATACACAGCGAGAATAGTTGTAGCTGATGATGTGTGGATTATTTCATCCAAAGCATATTTGGTTCAGTGCACGAACGGGGTTACGGAGAAGAAATCTGCCTACAACTTCCTACAAGATGTATATATTCCTTGTTATATATAATGAAGTTCTAAAACTATTATATAGATTATATCGATTTGGCCCCAGCCTCCGTAGCATAATATGTGTATATACTACAATAATTCACATAATTCTGCGCGCCGACATATCTTGGTGATTATTTTAACCTTCGCAATTTTCGTACAAATCAGAGATTTTAAGTATTCCGATATTGTCGAATCCTAATTAAACAGAAATTCACACATCTCTGTGTATTTAGCTTAAATGGTCTATTCTTTACGATTACACGTTTCATGATCATACATGGCGTATTTCCACACAGACATAACTGAAATGATAGGAAAAATTTCATAATTTGTCCAGTTTCATCTTCAATCTCCAATCCTTCTTATAGATTTGATTGCCTCACTGTATAAATACAATGGCTTATTGCCCATGTATTTCATAAATAAAAACAATGTTTACAAAGATTTTTCTCACCATTCTTATTACAGAAGCTGTTACGGTTACTGAAATATCCTATCCGTTTGTCTGTCAGTCCGGATATTTTCTCCAAAACCATTTGGTGGAATTCAACTAAATTGGTCATGCCAGTAACCATATGATTGGATATTGCAAAATGACATTTATGTTGAGCAGGTGCCGGGTTAAAAGGTTACATTTTGTTAAATTAGCGTATTCACGACACCATGCCATTGGCCGTGCTTATAATTTACTCTAATTTGATCTTGTATGTGTCGCGAGGAGTAGCTTTCTTCCCGCTGCCAGATGGATGCTTGGAGGGTTGATAGACCAAGGTTCTGCGGTGGTTTCGTCTCGCCATCAATCCATCTTTTTTCCTGATATTGCATTTGATTTGAATCCTGAGCAGCGCATTTTGTATGCTCTGAATGCTGGTTGGTGTGCAGCCATCCTGTTCAAGTCTCCGAACCACTTGACCATTTGCTTTTTTATGTGATGGTGGATTGGTGCTGTTCCGACCATTCCGCTAATTATTTCATTTCTAATCCTGCCTCTTCTGGTCTTATATACTACCCTTCTCAAACATCTCATTATGGAGGCGAGGAGCTTTCTTTTGGGTTTTTTTTAGTACAGCCCATGTCTGACATTGATATGTTATGGTAGGTGTACAGATGGTATATATCAGCTTCTCTTTGACCTCCGTATGAATATGCGTGTGTCCATGGTGTGTGTGTTCGGGATTCTGTTATAAATTTCCCTGTCAATTCTTCCGTCTTTCGTGAAGCTGCTTCCCTGACACTTGAATTCAGCCACTTGTTTGATGTGTGTGTCAATGATGTTGATATTCATCTTTCCAGGCTTTTGACTTAATAACTATAAATGCATATTGCCCTGGCTTGCTGACCTATTTGTTTTCTAAATGGCCTCAAGGAGAATCCATTTTATATATAAATTTCTGGGCGGCGTGGGGGGGGGGACGCGATGAATACCAGCTGCTTGGTCTTCACTATTGGTTAAACCTTTTGAGTTAACCTGACAATTATGTCACCCGGACTAGTTATCATCTCCTCCAAATGTTGGTCTTGCACGACGCCCCTGGTGACCATGGAAGCTCTTCCTATAATTATTTTATTGTTGCACATCTGTATAAGACCACTTGTTCCAGAGCTTTCTTTATATCAGAAGCAAGGCGTTTCCCTTTGCTTATTTCATCTGTCAATCTGTTGTTTTCAATTGCAAGACGCTAGATAGAAACGGTGTCTGTGAGTAGAAATAATTTGCCTTTGTCATTTGCAAAGAATTGTAATAGTCTCACCGATCTCAGTCGCTATTCGCCTTCGAAAATCGTTCTTAGTTTCCTCCAACACATCTGCTATCCCCATGTCTGACATAAATTGCGCAAGCTTGGAAGCTAGTTCAATGGCCGTTTATTTGCCAATGTTCTCAAGCTGTATATACTGAAACAGCTTTTCGTAAGCTTTTCGTTGGTCTATGTCTAGTATAATTTGTATGGCAAGAAACTGCGGTAGTGAGCTCTAGCCGCTATCATATCCTGACTGCCAAGTAAGGCTAGAATGCGTCTATCTTGTTCCTCTGTATCTGCGCGCCTAACTGTGTTATCTGAGACTCAATGGCTCTCTGATTGTTTCACTTTTGTATTTGCTTATTAGCACACATAATATCCATTTATCATCCAATACCCATGACCGGTGTTGTATTTGGTGAGACGACCGACGTTGCATAGTAGTAGAATGATCTAGTACGCATCCATTAATGCGATTCCTAGGTGAGAAGGTGTTCCTGATTTTTCTATGGTAAAAATGACAGAAATTTCTTCATCAGCTAGTTCATGGGCAATATCACCAACACTACCACCATCATCATCACCACTACAACCACCACCGCCATCACCATCACCACCACCACCATTACCCCATCAGCACCACCACCACCACCATCACCATCACTATCATCATCACCACCACCACCACTACCACCACCACCACCACCACCACCATTACCACCACCATCGCCAGCACCACTACGACCACGATCACAATCACTACCAGCTGTACCAGATTGCTTACGGAAAATGGGATCAGTTATGTTCAGTATATCGAATTACGACAATAGTACGGTGTTCCAGAATCCAGATACATGGACCATGGCGTTCCCAGTAAGTTTTGCTAAAAATATGGATGCGCATAGGGACAATAACGGGTAAGATTAATTCTCAGAAAATCTAAGTCTACCGAAGCGCATTAGAAACATAAACTATTGAGGTGATTTGTTCCTGAAAATCTGCCTCTATGGAGGCTTTTGGCGGACTATAACATATTAAAGTGATATTTTGCTCAAATTACATCTCCGGAAGCTGCCACGGACCATAAACTACAGGAGTGATATTTCGAAAATCTAAACCTACGGAAGACTACACGGACCATAAACTACTGACGTGATATTTCAAAAGAATATTTATCTATGGAAGCATCCACAAACTATAAACTATAGAAGTAATATTACGAAAATCTACACCCACGGAAACCTTGGAGGTCCATCACATTTAAAAGTGATTTTTAAGAGATTTGGATCTACGGAAGCCTCTAAGAACTGTGAAAACTATGAACTATGCAGTTGAATCTTGGAAACCCTTTAATCTATGGATGCGCTTAAGAACCATTAAATCGGCGAGTTTTTAGGAATTTTAAAATCTACGAATGCGTGTATGAATGATCATCATTCTATGGAACTGTAAATAACTATAGACGTTGACGGCTACATATACGGGCCATCTTTTGTATACAAAACGTTTAGCAATATGTCATAATGACCGACCAGGCAACTTCCGGGGCACATGTGGGACTGTACAGAGTAGGACGTCAGAGTACATGCCGCCAGGGTTGCAAATTGGAACGGCTGGAAGAAAATTAGGGACTCGTTTGAGATAGTAACAGGAATACAAGAACAGGACAATAAAAATCGTATTGCAGCATTTATTATTAGTTTAGGACCGATGCGATTGATATTTATGATGGACTACCTTTTAAATCGGAGGAAGACAAAATTAATATGAACAGCGTGTTAGCTTTAATGGAAAAACACCGCCTTGGCGAATCAAATGCCATTTATGAACGATACATTTTTTAATAATCTGGAAGGTGAAAACATTGAAACCTATGCTTCTAACAGAGCATAATCTCACTCATGTAATTTCCGTGATCTTCAAAGTGAACTCATTCGGGATCGGATTGTATGTGGCCTTAGAGATTATAAAAGTTATTACAAGAACCAAATCTGACATTGACTCGTTGCATAGACATTTGCTGATCACCAGAAGCTACTACATCCCAAGTCAGGTGGATGACAAACAAAGAGGAGGTAAATCATGGCATTTCGAAGGAACACACCCAAGCTAAGAAGCAAATAGTATCGAAACCGGGGATTTCGAAGCGAACTCCCACGGATAAGCAATACCGTCATCTAAAATAGCATTGCAAATTCTGTAGTAAGAAACACGAGCCAGACGGGCCAAAGTGTTCAGTATACGGGAAATGTTGCAATAAGTGTGGCAAGCCGTCACATCTCGGTATAAAGTGCCATGGAAATGTTACATGTTAGAAAACTCATTAAACACATGATGTAGCAGAAACATATTCTTCAGCATCTTCCGATACATCATCAGCTGAAGACATATTTTCTGTGAAAACTGTCAATGCAATAAGATCGGTGAAGAATAAGATATTTGCTACTATAACAATTGAAAAACTTAATGTACAACTGAAATCAATGTGATTTCGATTCTAAATATACCACGGGACACTAAGATTAACAAAATGCCAGTAACTTTGGCAATGCTCAACAAAACCTTAGTTACGGCTAAGCTAATGGTGCGCATCCCAAAGAACTAAAAAAGTATAAGATTGAATTTGTAGTAGTAAAGCAAAAGGTGACACGTCTTCTTGGTGCAAAAGCATACTAGAGAAAGTGCTCCATGAGAAAACTTTAGCGATTTTAGCGATCAATACTGCCAAGTCGAACAGTCCTGGGTCATCAAGTGACCCTATGTTGATGACACATCTTACAAAGCAGAACATTATGTCAGCATATAAGGATGTGTTTAATGGTGAAGTTGGACTGTGGGATGGAGAGCAATCACTAGAGATTGACTCCTCAGTACCACCAGTCAAGTGGCACATCCGTCGGGTAACAATAGCGCTAAAGAAGAAGCTCAAAAGTGAACTCACTAAGCTATTAAAACGTGGTATTATTGAGTGTGTAGATGAGCCTATGGATTGGGTGTGAAGCCTTGTGGTTGCAAAGAAATCCAATGGTGAGTTACACATCTGTATTGACCCCAAAACGTAGTCACTACCCTCTTCCCGTGATTGAGGATTTACTTCCAGAACCTTCGAAAGCAAAGGTCTTCACAAAATGGGATGTCAAAAACTGATTTTGGCATGCCACTTTAGTCTAGACTACATACTACATCTGGTACACCATTTGGGAGAGTCCGATGGCTAAGATTGCCATTTGGTGTCTCTCCAACTCAAGAGCTATTTCAAAGACGAATAAATGAAGCTCTACAAGACTTACCAGTAACGTTTCTCATCACGGACGAAATTCTAACTATTGGTGAATGTGGCACTCTTGAAACTGCCATCGCTAACCATGACGAATGCTTCGTCAGACTTCTGGAACGGTGTCGACAGGCATGTATTAAGCTGAATCGTGGCAAACTTAAATTGAAATGTTAAGAAGTTTCATTCATTGGCTATTTGTTAAGTGTCAATGATTTAGATGCTGACCTAAATAAGGCAGAGACTATTATAAAAGTGCCTCAACCTACGAATGTACAGGCTGTGCAACGAATTGTAGGACTTGTCAATTATTTATCGAGATTCTTAAAAGGACTTTCAGAGTTGTGTGAACCTCTAAGACAGTTGACAAGAAAATATTCTGAGTGGAATTGGAATTTTGAACATGAAAGGTCCTTTCGGAACATTAAATTAGCAGTTACGCAAGTTCTTAATTATTTTGACAGTGAAGATGAAGTTACGATGCAATGTGATACATCTGAAACTGGTTTAGGCGCCTTGTATATGCTAGCCATGCACTCACTGCCACTGAAAGGAACTATGCTCAGATCGAAAAAGAACTGTTAGCAATTGTCTAAGCATGTATAAAATTCCACTAATATATCTATGGGAGCAGATTTACAGCAGAAAGTGACCATACGCCTTTAGAATCCATTCAGAAGAAGTCTCCCCTTGCAGCACCAAAACGACTCCAGCGTATGCTTCTAGCACTTAAGAAATATGATGTGGCAATTGTCTACATAAAAGGATCGCAACTCTATCTGGCAGACACACTTTCACGAGCTTATTTACCAACCACACAGGACCAGGTTGATCTTAAGGAGAAGAGGAAATGCACTGCATAAATATGGCTGATTATCTCACAATATCAGAAAGCAGACTAAATTCTATGCAGTCAGCGACCCAACAGGACAGTGCACTCCAAACCGTCAAAGTCCTGATTCTCCGTGGCTGGCCAGTGAAAGGAGATGATGTGCCGAAGCTTCTCCCTATTTTCATATCCGCGATGAAGTGTCTGTAGAGAATGATATCATTTTTCGTGGGCAACAATGTGTTATTCCTAATAGTTTCCAATCTGAAATTTTTTAATGCTTGCATACATCGCAGACCGGTATTGAAGCATGCTATCGAGGAGCTAGAGAATGTGTTTACCGGCCCGGGATGAATTCAGAAATACATGATTTAGTATCTAAGTGTGGTGTGTGTTGTTGTTACCCAGCAAAGCAGCAAATTAAGACAGTGAGGCCCCATGACTTACTTGAGACAGTGGGGCCACATGCCTTACCCTACTATCACACAGAGTGGACGCATCACTAGATTACCTGCGTACCAACAGACTATGCACAATACTAATGTATCATCGGGACAATAGAATGATTCTTTGCGAGGACATTTATTACTATCTATTTTATTATTACATAGTAACAATATCTCTCTTTCCTTATAACGGGGTGTAGCGATATATCTGCCATAGTCATATGCTTAGTATGCTGTATAAGTGTTCTACTCCAATGCTACACACTACAATAATTGGTTTTAAACAGATACAGTTAGATCTTTAGCACAGACAGCGTTCATTAATAATCTAGTAGTACTAATTTATATCCATATGGAATATATTGGAATGATGATGATGTTGATAATGATGATGATGATGATGATGATGATGATGATGATGATGATGATGATGATGATGATGAAGTGAGAAAAGAACAGATTATATACACTTCGTGGTGACGGCGGATTTCCTGGGCTGGTGCTATTGCCCACGAGGTCTGAAGGTGTCGATGGAAAATGTCTGATTTGTGATCTGCCAGCTGGATACCGCTTATATGCAGCAGATGCTTGTGGCCGCCGATCTTAACTTAGTTTCTTTTGTTGGCACTGCTATACTGGTGCTCTGGGTCATCGCCAAAAACATCCCCAGACCAGACTTATCCAGCAAGCACGGCAGTGCTCAGGCAAACAGCTCACTTAGCGGCTCTTTGTGACCCGCAACTGACTCAAGAAGTTATTGGGTTGTTGGCGTCTATTGAGTGCCTCATACCAGGTCCAATTCACGCCATATCTAGGTGTGTGCTATTTCAGTCTATTATTGGTAACTTCCCCAGCTTTTAAACTGATGCCATTTATTCTCCTGGGTGGAGAGAGGCAAGGAGCAAAGGAGAGTGCCCATGGTTCCAACAATGGTGAGCTCAGGTACGAATCGGGTTCTCTGATTAAGTAGTCCTGAGCCACTACACCAAGCCGCGGCCTCCTAAACAACAACAAGAACTTACAAAAACATCTGACTCTGCTTGCGAGGTGGCTTACATACTGACCATGAGGGGTTATGCGACTCGTCCCTCGTTCAAGAGCGAATCAGATCCTTTTGTTTGCGTCGGCTGGACACATCATTTTGGGCGCGCCAGCCTCTGACTTACTGGTCAGCGTTGGTTGCTGAAAAGGGAAATTCCTTAATTTCGGTATATTCTCCACAACAATATATCCTAGAAAATATCTCTAAAACCCATTTCAGGATCTTGACGAAGGGGCGGTTTCAATGATATCTATATCTTTCCAATCTGTTATGGAATAAGCGAGCGAAAGCAAATTATCCGACAGGTCATTTCAGATAATTTTACAGTCCTAAAGTATGTTGTGGGCCCAGTGCGCATGCGCGACGACGGAAGCTGTTGACTGCATGCTCCCTACTATCTAGCGAGGGCAGTCGTCCCGCGCAAGCTAGTACAGATGCCTGCATAATCGAGTAATGAGAGGGGACTGCACTGTATTCATAGTTTCTAACAGTACAGCATCAGCATTTTTTCCACAAGCTGTCAGATGCGTCTTCCTCAAAAGAGACGCCATTTGTTTTATTTCGTTAGATGTCTGTTGAGTTCTAAGATTTTTTATCCTTTGGCGTTAAGTGTGGGATGTCTTTATTTTCACGACTTTCTTTTGAGTAATGCCATCCTCGCCTGTGACAATGTATGTCACTTTCAGAACCATATGAGGTTTCCACTATAGATTTGATAATACTCAGGGCATGTTCTATGTTTCCGTTGACTTAAGTGTCGTTTGGTTCGTGATGGGCACCGTCTGTGGTAGAGGAATCATTATAAAGCACCATCTTACACTCTGATAAAACAGCAGCTGAGAAAATGCTTAGTATGTATATCCATTTTGTACAGGCACCTTTTCATTGTTATTTCAGCTAGACCAAACGGCTCTATGGCATCCACATTATAGATTATGTTCTTCTAAGAGCATGCCACGTAGTAACGCTGTGATGGTCATCTGCTGATTCTGCTCGTCTATTTTCAAAGGCGCCATTCATAAGAACCGTGAATATGTCTGGAGCAGTAGAATGAAGAGTGGTAATGATTGTGTGCATATTTGTGATGAAATGCTTCCCCAATTCATGGAAGAATGTTTGCCTACTTTATGAGTTCCCAGCCAAATCCCTTCGCCTCGTTAATAAATTATTTGAATTTGTGCAGGATATTTGTCATCCTAACGAATGTCAAACAAAATACAACTGTAGGTTTACTATGCATGGAATGGTTGAACTGATCGTCATAGTTCTATAAATATATTAGCTATATAGGTCGACATCTACAATCTGCTGTTTTTTTCGGCTATAATAATGTCATTAGCACCCACTACTGCAATTACCACTGAGACCATGTAATTTCAGGTAAAGTTATCAGTCTGTTCGGCCCTCTTCTCAAATATCTGCCAATGCAACTGGGTGAACACCTAATTGTGCATTTGAATAGCGTTGGGAGTTTAGCAATGGTATCCGCAGTCATCAATGATCTTCGTAGCAGTTTCTTCCAAGCACAATCCTGCGGAGTCCTGTGGAGACAATTAGTTCCTTTACACCACTGTCTAGGCTTTAACATAATTATAAGCTTGGTGAAATGCACTTAAGAGTAACACTACCTTTCAAAAGGCTTTGGCGGAAGGGCTGTGGCTAGTTCATATGTAGATTAGGCACCTCTGATAATAATCTGTTGATGGTCTAGGGCATGGCATATGTTCACAAGACGAACCATCTCATCAGTGAGAATGGCAGGATTGTTTAGTGATTCAGGAATGAGTCTTTGGCAGATCATCTTGTTAGCTTTACGTTTATCAACTAGTTTTCACAGAATGCATGGAACCCAGTCTAACACCATCGTCAATCAATACATTTAATTAAACCTCGTAATAGAAATATACCCACACACCATCGTAATATCCACATGCATTTACGTACACATGCATGTACACATCAGGGTCTACGCTTCGTAAAATGAGAATGGTGGCCATCTGGGATGTATAGCTTTCATTTGTCACAATCAGCTTGTAATAAAAATGATGCCATTCTGACGTGGCTGTCCTGGCTGGAATACATATGTACATATATTGTTAGTACACAATCTGATGGTTTGCTGAGTCTTGTATACTGTTATATGATCACAATTGTGATTTTCGGAGAAATCGAATGGCGCCTATCTTGGATCAGTATGTTTCTGCTGTCTAAGCCTCTTATGATAACTATAACTATGTGATTGGAGGAGAGTTTGGGCTAGAATATATGAAAATATGTATTGTTAGAACATTATTTGGTGGGTTGTCGAGTCTTCTATACTGCTCTATGACCGAAATGTGATTTCTGGATAAATCAGATAGTGGCCATCTTGGATTTCCATTTCTTGGCATTGTGCACAATGTTGGAAGAATTATGCCTGCCTAATCCATTTCTATGGTCCAAAGGAGGGCACCCACATGGTCTGACACAAATAGCACGATGTGTCAGGTGTACCTACTTTGTCCCCTGCTTTAAAAAAAACATTGGGAGGACTCTACAACGTGCGTTCACAATTTGCATCTGACATCAGGACTAATAGGTTTACTATAGAGGCACCCTAGACACCGAAATGCTGATGCCACGAAAACTATTAAATCGATCATCTTTAAATTTGAGACCAAATCAAGTCGATATAACCCCTAGAAGTTGACCAAATTGCAAGTCGATTGGAGCAAAACTAATTTGGCGAATAATTTGATAAATATTTTATTGATTTCAACTTTTCCGAGCATGAGGAGATCATGTCCGCCAAATAACAACAACGGCAATTTCTTTTACCAAAAGTGTGTTCTGGCACACAGAAATCTCTCTTACAGTATCTTCTAGCATGCACATTAGATGTGCATAGTTAATGGGAATTGATTTCTGCAAAGGAGCTTCGTCTAGTGTTCATCTTTCTCATGACAGTAATCTTCGACTGTTTTCTTTTTTGCTGCGTGAAAGCAGCAGTGGTCAACAAACTACCTCTGTCTCCTCTGATCTTCTCTTCAAAAGATACTGTAAACGATCAGAAACTTCTCCTAGCCTGTTCATACCACTGACAGGGCTGCAAGAGATGTTCTGTTGTTTCTTCTGCCTACTAACACGCACACAGTGCAGAATCTTTAATCTTGAGGCTGTGAAGATGTGCATTGAGACGATTTTGATCAGTTCTCAATCTGACACCCCCTACTGAGGCTGTGTATTGCATCCTTATGTTGACTGCTGGAGGTCCGCGTAGCCTTAATGATATGTTTGCAAACAACCCATAAAACCATTAACTTTACTGTCATTTAGGGGTACCCCACCCATTAAAGGGGTAACCTTGAAATTACTGGGTGACATGGATTATCTTCTAATATGTCCATTAACATCTCACCAAGGGGAGTTCATATTTGTCCCAGGACAAAACTGGTAACTTTGACCACACGGCCTGACCTTCACCTCTGGCCTGGCACTCCCACATCAACACACATCAATGGAACATCGCATGTAGCATCCTGGCCAAGTAAAGAGGTCATCTAATAAAAACTCTCAGCATAGTCACTGTTCAAATATCCTTATTAAAAACTTCAATTCATTCATATGGGGCGATTTCCATGCACTTGTAGGTCAAATCTAAAGGACAAGATCATGTTTAGGTAGGCGGTCATCTTCAAGAACCGAAGGGTAACATCGTATCGAACATCGTATCCATATATGGTAGTGATCCGATCAAAGCTCTAGGTGTAGTCTCACTTCATATATCAATTTTGTAAATTTACATATATTTCTTTTGAGACGATGTATCTTGAAAATCCTTGGACAAATTCAAAAGGAAAGCACAATATACCTACATGCTATTGATGAATTTCTGAATATAGTAGAATTCCTAAAATCTGAATTGATTAAGGCTGCAAGTGCTGCTACACCTTCACAGCTGGTTAAACCCTCTGGACTAAAGCGAAAGGCATCTTAGGCTGTATGACAATTGTTGTGTCAAGGAGAGTTACGGTATGCTGATGACGATCGATGAGCAACCCTGACCCAGAGCACGCACTATCACTGCAGCGATTTACAGTTAAAACAGCCCCAGTCACAGCAACGCTTGTAGGATACAAAGAAGGCATTTGAGGTAGTCAATCACGAGTCCTTGATGTGTCAGTTATTTTACCAAAGTCTCAATATGCACATTCTACAGACCATTTCTATGCTTTACATGGAGTTGACATTTACTGTATATGGAAAGTTATCTTCAGAGACCGTTTTCCGATCGAACAAGGTGCTCACCAAAAGGATATCCATCTACAGGCATATGCAAAATGTACATCAACAATCTGCTAAAACAAGTAGAAAACATACAAGTTGCCACTACAGCAGCCAAACTGTTGTAGATGGCCTGACATGTTAGCAAATCAAAGTAGATCTCCACGCTATGCTTGACCTAACCTACTACTATTCTACTCGGGATAAGTATATCATACACCCTGGAAAATCATTTATAGTGTATAACACGCCTACAAACACCGATAGCTCGTTACCAATTCCATCTAGTGCATCCAACCTATGGCGCATTCGCCCATTCAATGGAGAAACCAAACTTGCATATGCTAGCCGAACCTTCCATAGCATTACTGGCATTGACCCGCGTGATTTCAATGGTCTCTCAGCAAAGGGTTCCATAACATCCTTACAACGTATGTTATCCCACGCTTGTTTTATGATCTGGGAATATTTGTTCTACGTAAATAGCATAACACCCAATGGACCTTTCCAGTTTATCCATCCATCATATGACGTCATAATCAACTACGTGACGTGTATTATGACGTCATAATCAATGACGTCGTGAATGGCATTGATAAGTGTTGTCCACCCACACTTCACCTTGTTGGGAGCGATCAATCCCTGAACTCCACTGACTATCAATTTCCAGGAAACTACAAAGGTAAGCTGTTGAATATTTTGAAACTAATTTGCCTAGCGCCCAGCCAAATTAGTTTCAAAATATTCAACAGCATGTTTATTAAATTGTAAATGCATACAATGCGTACAACAACGCATAGTCAGTCATCAATTAAGCGTTCGTGACGAACTTATCTACGTCATTCATGACGTGATTGATTATGACGTCATCCTACACGTCGCGTAGTTGACTATGATGTCATATGATTGATAGATAAACTGGAAAGGTACGTTTGACCGTTGGCACTTCTTTCTGATAATGTCACCTTAATCTTAAGCAACCACCTCAAATGCTTCGTCACTCATATCTTTTAAATGTCCTTTTCTTCTCTCTTATTTCATTCACTCTCTCGATTTTAACTGGGGAGTTCGTTTTATTTTTAACTATTTTAATTTTGATTTGATTTTACTTTTACTCTGTACAACTCCGATTGGTGCCCGTATCAAGAGGAGGATTATACGTATACAATACATGTCAATTCAATGAGCCTTCTCCTTCATACGTATTTGTAGTTAATCAAGTTTAGAGTTTATCAGCTGGAAACTGTAGGAGGAGATCGTGACTAAAATAACTACGGAGAATAATAACAAAATGAAAGAGCCGGTAAGGAAACAATAATCGTCGTGGACACGCAGTTTAATAATAGCACGTACTCTTAGCAGAGTCATACTGTTTATTTATTCAAACAATTCAATCAACGTTGGTAGTATTCAAGAACTACGCCTAGGTAATACAACATCCTGTTGGGCTATCAGCGACTGCAATTAAAGCGGCTGGGACTGGAAACGCCGTAGGGGGAGCGCACTGCGCGGGGGCGACGGCACTGCATGCCCCGACCCCAGTCAGCCCAAGCGAAGGACCAAATACAGTAGCAAGGAGAGTGCATGCTAAAATATAGAATTGACATAAAATACATTTTGTGAATTATAATTAGAAAATATTTTCTGAAGAAGTTGTATGTTCAAGGTAACCTGCTAAATATTCTGAAACAAATTTGACTAGGAACTGTTGCTGTCTGTGGCAGCAACAACTCTCAGTCAAATTAGTTTCAGAATATTCGACAGAATATATATTAAATTGTAGATTCATCATAGACATGCATTTCGTACATTTTCGTGACGGACTTTCGATTTTTGTGACGGTAGTGTGTCATTTTGACAGCGACATCAGTAAAGAAATGACGTAATTGATTATTATGTCAGATGTTTGAGTTGCAGTCAGACCCATCCATCATGCCAGCTGCTACTCAAGTCGGAAATACCTATTAAGCTATAAATGGCGTACCCAGATAACACAGATTACTAGGGCGATGCTGGGCCGATACCGTGCCAATACTTTCAGTATCTGCCCGGTATCGGCCCAGCATCGGCCTAGTAAGCTGTGTTATAAAGGTAGTTTATTATACCATCCGTAAACACTCAAATTGCATCATCATATTGGCACAGAATGCGCAGCCATTTGTGAGTTGTGAATAGCGTAGTGTAGCTCGCTGGGGGTCCGTTGGATCGTTCCGGCACAAAATATCCGCTGGCCACGCGCAGACGCACGACGAACGGGGAGGCTGGTTAGCTCCGAGTCTCTGGGTTCCGGATCCTGTGTGACGTCGCTCCACGAAGTACAGATACCAACTCCTAAGGCCGGTGGAACTCAATCGTTCCAGCGGGGCCATGCGACCATCGCTTCTGAGATTGAACTGCACGGTGTCAGCCCAACTGTTGGTGTCACCGGTGTGTCTTTCCATACTAGAATTAGCGGTATGGAGTAATTAAAAATGGAATATAATTTTAGTTATACAAACAAGATGAATCGTTTGATAGTAATTGAGCACGATAATACACAAAATAGAGCTAGCTGATGTACTTTGCACGTGGAGTCGCCGGAGGTACCACACAGATCCTTGGATCCACAGAGGTATCCCTGCAAGGGAGGCTCCCACATCCGAGATCACCAATTAACTTAATATAAGTTATTATACCCCTAACACAAAAAAGAAATTCCTGTCGTTGCGAGAAAAAAAATGCCTCACGCGGGCCTCCGCCACCTAGTTTCCACCTATGGGTGCGAGAGGTAGTAGCCTCGCGTGGGTCTCCATCACAGGACATCTCGCTACTGCGAAAGGCAAGTGCCTCACGCAGGCCTCCGTCACAAGAAAATGCCTTCAACGACGAAGCGGAGGAAAAGAGCTGGCAAAAAGGGCCACTCTTTTGTTCAACAGAAAAATGCTGAGGAAAAATACCATCCTAGTGAAAATATAATTAACGTGATGCATACTGGTTTACGTGAAGGCGGGGGCGAGCGACTCCTGAAGGATCTGCAAGTTCCCATCTTATGTCATTCTAAGATACTGCATTGGTAGGCGCTGCTTTTATTTATGCGGGCCTTCCGCTATTCCTAACCTACCATTTAAGTGTTAGAAACGAGAACTAGTTTTGGCCGCAAGTGGCAGAGATTCCTACCTATCATTTAGACATTGCTATCCCATGGACGCAGACGCCCTGCTTCCCCTAGGTTGTCTTAGAAAGCATCTACCTCCATGGACAGCAAGGGTACATGTTACTTTGCAACATATACGAACTTGATGAAAATCCGGCTACCTTGCTCCGCAACCACATAAAACATCACCGGACGATGGCTACATTTTACACAAGCAAGTTTAATCACTGACATATCGTTAAGGTGGGGGTAGAGAGACAAATATCCACCGCAAGTGTCCTTCCCGTGAGGGCGTGGCGGATTCTAAGATCACGCCCAGACACTGCAACGAGTTGGGTGGAGATGCGTGTCTCGTCCACCACCGGTCCTATGGATCTACCTTTTGACCTGCCGTTAGGTTTAAGTTCCAATATGCCTAATATGCACTGCAGGCCGGTAAAGAAAATATAATTCTATAATTATAACTATATATTTTCGCAGTGCTTTCCTTCTTTGGCATGGTATCTAACTAACAAGTATCCGAAGATACGGGGGAGATGTATGTAAACCCGCACGTCCAAACATTTAACAAGCCATACGGCTTGGTGGGTCGCGGAAAGAGAAATAACTTATTAATACGAGACCCTATAGGTCATGTTAGCCAATCTTACACAACCTTGCCGGGGTGCGGGCTAGATTACCGCAGCAACCGGAAAAGAGGCGTACACTATGCGTCTCCTAACGAAGAAATTGTTCCTAACCACTATTAACCTATCCTATTGAGCTGAATAGTAAGGTTAATCGGTAACATGTCAGGCTCAATTAATTAGAGCACGGTCAGCGACCTCAGTGTAAAATTGTTGATGGCGGGAAGAAGTGATGAGCATATTGTTGCTGTTTAGTATCTCCTAGCGTACTGCGGTCCTGAGTTTTTACAAATAAACAAAACTGCCATATACATAGCTAACCAAGACAAAGAAACAATATCACAATTTATATAATGATTAAATGAGGTAGATAGTTTAATATATGTCAATAACCTAAACGGTGCGGTTAGTTAAAGCACCCACAGTAAATAAGAATAATATAAACAGTAATAAAGAAATCATAAACTGCGGGCGGTACCTATTAGTCGTCGATACGGTAGTGAGAAAGTTCTCAGTCCAGCGACGGAAGTATAAAAGTTAATCATATCCCATTAACAAAGCGTGTTACTTATATAATGTAATTAATGCATGTACATATTGAAGCACATGGTGCGGGGTGCGTGGCATAGCTCTTGCAGCGCACCGGCCAAAGTATACTCGACTGCGGTCAAAAAGTTTAAATTATCACACACGACATGCAGTGCGGTGGTTAACGTCAACTTTTCTTCATGGTCGGCAGATCCGGCGAGTCATCCATCAAGAACGTAGTCGTTTTCAACAAAATGCCTCTCGTATAGGCTTATACACGCTTATTGCTCTACCCAGGGGGGGGGGGGGGGGCCGCGCCCCGGAACGAATCCAGCACGGCCGGCCCGTACCCAGCTTTGTAGGGACAGCCGGTACCCGTCCGGTCGATCCGCGCTACACAATTTTATTAAACTGAGAAACCAACGGATTAGACCATTTTAATCCCATACGCGGCGGCTCGTGGATAACGACATTCAATAAATTATGAATTTTTCTATAGACCATCTTTTAAAGGTGCATATTCACACTAGAATACCCGAAAAAATGTGTTAAAATTGTATACTTTTAGAGGCTTAAATTGTGTGACTGAAGTACGACATAAATCTTAACATATGGTGATTTCAATACGTATAAATTAAGTGTTGTTAAATTAGGGGCTCGTGCCTCTATTGCATTTTCACAACTTAAGAAAATTAAATTAATTTATATGAAATCATCACATGTTAAGATTTATTTCGTTTCATTACATGTAGGCAACGATTTAACCCTCTATAAGTATACAATTTTAACAATTTTATTTTCAAGCAATCTGGTGTGAATATGCATCTTTAATATCTTCAGGAAGAATGAAACTGACAATAATTCGGCCGAAGGGAATGTGGAGTTGTCGACGAGAGCACATCGTTTTATATGACAGGCGGGAAGATCTCAACATCTACTTGTCAGTCTTGTGGAATAATGTACATTTCGCAAGCATTTATTCATGACTCTACCCGTATCGGAAGAAGTGAATGACAATATACCTACTAGCTACAATTGTCAGCATTGTCTTTACTATATTTGTGATGCGCAGATGCACAATTGTTGGTATTAAACCATAATAACCATTCTCGCTATGCTAATGCTAGACTGAGTTCGTCGGATTACTCCGATTACCCCGATTGGATATCCGATCTCCGAAAGTATAATCGGATAACGGTATCACGTGGTACAAATTCTACTGGTTTACACCTGATTCACGCGAGAATAAATGCGCGTGCAAGCGTAGACAGCTAAACCAACGTATCCGAACTTAGCCCTAGTCATTCTTCTGCTGGCTTCCACGATGAGCGCGTAGTGAGTGCATTGCATACTCCAATACTAGTTGTATATTTCCTAGGGTGCAAGTGAAAACAAATATATTTACAACAGGTGTACTGAAACGGTTACTGCCTATAGCAGCAAGAGCTTTCCGCCAAATTGTTGTCAAAATAATCCACTGATAATACGTTTGTCAAAAAGATAAAGATTTGAGAACAATTTGGCGGGAAAATCGATGATGCAACAACTTTCAATCAAATTGTTCTCAAAATAATTAGCAGGGCAATCAATGTTACAAGACTGGCTGAAGATATTTCGAGCACATTTATTGACAGACATTGGTAACTAAGGCAGCAACAGCTTTGTCAAATTTCTCTCTGAATAATCAGCAGGCTTTCTGTTTTGTTAGCTGACAAGTGCATACAGAATTCGTTGGGCCAATAAATTTGGATATATTGGCTAGATGGCGCATGTGTATACCCTCACTATGGGTCCGATGACGTGTCTTCATTAAATCGCAATCGCCCATGATCGGGTATTCACTGACTGGTTGACACAGACGATCAGTTGCATATATAGCCTTCAAAGATGACTAAATTACCGTTTAGAGAGAAATTGAATAGACCTATATTTTACATATTTGTATCAGAATTAAATTTGTATTAGCTATATTAATCTGAGACTATTCGACTACGTAATAACGCTTAGTAATATTATTTTGGACACTAAACGAAATCACGGGATTTTCGTTTTCACGAGAGAGTTGATACTTACCTCCCTGATACTAATTGATATTTCATAAATATCAGCCTAGTTCCAATATAACCCAGACTTGTATTAAAGAAAACTGACCCTACTGGGCAGGCAAACACATTTGACAGCTCGACGGATGTGAGGCCCATGGCGCACATGCGTAGCGTGTCACGTCCTCAGACTCGATGTGATTGGCTGACAAGTGCAACATTTAACGCAGAAAGACCGAGCCTCTGTTGGCCTGGAGATGCCGGGTTCATATCAAGGAGGTAAGTATTCGTGTTCGTTTATTTCACTTCAAGAGTATACTTAACTCCCCGATACTAATTGATATAACCAGATTTCGTAAGTGAATTCAGCGGAAGGGAGGCGAGGTCAGAAGACCAGCTCGTCCCTGGAAGAGCGAGCTCTATTGCGTTTGCGGCACAAAAGTCTGACGTTGCATATAAAACACAACCAGGAAGCGATTTGACCATTGAATAACACAGCCGATGTGGAGAGCAATGACCATAATGTAATATGCCGCCCCCTCTTTAGAAAAGGAGGAGCGGAAAAAACCCATCAATGTTCTACACGCTCTCTAAGTACAAGTGCCAATGTACTATAGGGCATCGTACTAAAGGCTTCACTTTCGGATACTCTCAAACGATTGAACCACGTAAAACACGAATCATCACCGTTTTACGGATAATGTGACAAAATACAAGCCACCACAAACAGGGGACTAACCTGTTTGTCTGCGACATTTTCTTCAAATTTCATACAGACGAATGCAGAACCATAAAGCGAGTGTGTAGAGAATTTAACCACAAAGAATGCGAACAATGGCCTTTATCTACAATATTAACAAACAATATTGTTTTAGAATCGATACGGCGAGAGGGTTGTTCGTGTCACGGACATAATGGTCAGTAAAACTAGACTCACGGTGCGACTGGGCTACTGGCATAATGTCATCAACTGGCACTCCATTAAATAGAGCCGTGGAAGCAACTGCGCCACGGACACTGTAAGCCTTGGCCATGTCTACTTGCTTGCCTGTCATGGATTTGCATACATTCCACTATCTACCTGGAAATGGTATCTTTGGAAGCCCTGCCATGGGGTTCAATGTAGGATAACCATAGTCAGCTACTGCCCGTCCGCCATTTTCCGTACGTTGTTTATAACGTAATAATGTGCGGACTGGACGCCAAACCTTTGCATTTGGATCACATCTTGTTAAGGCAAGCAAGATTATTGGCTGACCAAGGTATGTCAAGGGCTGGTTTTTAGCCATAAAATTAATCCTAGATAGAAGCCGTAGACCTTCCCCTGTAACCACAAAACGGTCTTGCTCGGCTGATAGAGCGTGTGTTTTACTTCTCCGTCTAGTCGAGGTGGCAGCAATAAGAAATAGGCTACAGATTTACGTGTTAACAATTTCATTGGAATTGCACTTAGTGGTTCAAAGGGTTTATCAGTTAGCAACTGGAGTACCAGGGACGGAATCGCCGGGGGATTCCTTCGTCTTTGATAGCCAATGCCTTGGATTAAAGTAATTCGATTACATACCTCCTCGCTTCCCTTATTTGCCAAGCAAGCGATAACAGACACTAAAGCCGACTTATAGCCAGCAATAGAGTAAGACTGAGGCTGACGGTATCATACGGGTGACAGAGGAGATCGGCCTCTACCTGAATAGATGCATCCATTGAATTAATGTTCTTTTTGGCACCGTTTTGTAAATATGTTGATTTTATAGATATATGCTCTGGAGGTTAACCTCCTTCTGGCTTTCTCCATGAGCATGACGGCTTTCTCAGAAAAGCCCTCCTTAATAGCGGATTCCTTGGAAACATCCATGCAGTCACTTGGAACATTTACGAATTGTTGTGCAGGATCCTTCCCTGGAAGATTATATTTTCCATCGAGAGGCAGAGGAACCCGATTGCAAACCAGAAGGTACAGCAGATTCGTATACCATGATCGGCTTGGCCAATTAAGCGCGATCAAAAGCATTTGGCACACCTGCTGCTTGAATGTCTGAAGAATTTTTGTTCTCAGAATTGCTGGAGGGAATGCGTATGCATACATTCCCTCCCAGCTGATAGATAGCGAATCTGTTGCGATAGTGCTCGGATCTGCAATCGGAGAGTCGCATGTCATCATCTTCGCATTCTTCGTCAATGCAAATAAATCTATGTTGGGTCTGCCCCAGTGGTTGAACAAACGGTCCGCCACACATTGATTTAGTTGTTATTCCATGGGAAGTGTCCTCATTGCTGGACTCAATGAGTCCAGCAAGAGATTTAGCGTTCCCGGAATATGAGTTGCTATTAAGGTGGTCATGTGGCCCAGGCACCAGCAAAGCAGCAGTTACCATGCCATCATACAGAGACTGGGCGACTTCGTTCCACCCTGGCAGTTTATGTAAGTCACTACTGTGGAGGTGTCTGAAGGAATTAAAAATATCTTACCGTGTCCATCCCGTAAGAAATGACTACTACACGAATTTCTAGCAGAATATATGTTGCTTTGACGGTTCCAGATTCCAAAGCACTGGTATCTTTGCTTCTTCCAGGCAAGCCCACCAGCCCTCCATCGATGCATCCGTATAAATCATTACTTGAGGATTGGGAGGGGACAGCATCAGTCCCGCTCGGGGATTTTCTCTCCTCGTCCACCATTAGAGGTGGTGACTAACAGATTCCAACACTGACACATTTGAGTACCCGTACTCTGGGTCGACTGTGTCATGAGAAAAAACTGGATAGGCCGCCTGCGTAATGCCGACTGAGAAACCATCAATCCCAGCATTTTCAAGTAAGCCTATGCCAGGATATGACGACTGTTAAACACTCTTTCCTGAGACAGATAAATATATTCTATCTCTGGATCGAAGTGCATGCCTACGCTGCGTTGGTGGCTCACCTCTAACTTGGCCATCGACACCGCTGGCCTGTTCTTGATTGGCAACTGGGGCTGCTGCGCGAACGCATTCTCTATGGAGCACTTTGAATTGCTCTCGCAGCGCACTATGTTTGTTAACAAGAGTAATCATCTCCTGGAGGTGTTTACATCCCTCACCTAAAAAGAACTATGGGCTGTCATAGGTGTCCCTATTGGACAAGTGCTCAGATAGGCACACGTTTTCCAGTGCAAACTTGCACCAAGCCCGGAAACTCTGGGTAACCATTTGCGTCAAGCAATCCAGAGCCATGTTAATACCATCTTGTATGGCTCTCTGGACTGAAAATGGCGATGGTTTTCACACAGCGAATGCTGCCACCACCTCATGTAGTAGTTGAGAAATGTGCGAGAGGGCAGAGATGGCCACTCTCATACTTTCTTCCATGTATCACAATGCAGTATTAGCACCACGCATAGCATAGCACTGGGACCCAGGCCGCATGTCCTTAGCAAAAGCCATGTAGACATCTGCAAACGGTTTTGGCAGGACACTACACCTCTGCTAGTGATCAGTGGTAATACAGCAACGCCATGCCACTTCGCGAGGGTCCTCCTTCACTAGCCTACCATTAGGCTTTATATAAGTTTCAACCTTGGTAAACATATCTATAATATCTTCAGCATCCGGCAGTGAAGGCATGTTGTTCATTGTCGGCCTACCCTAAAGTCACAGGCGCTGGTCGCACTGGATAGCCGATAGCTCCACCTGGCGATCTGGTCTGATGATTACCAGCCATTGGCAGACATCTTAGCCAGTCTTCCTTGGCGGTCACTTGGGAATGTTTGACGAGCCTAGGGCTTAGGTCGTCTTCCATAGCCATTCCAGGTGAGCTAATGACTGGTGCCATTGATACCCCTGTATAACCAGGCAAGCCATACGGACCCGCAAGTGCCGGCATGGCTAAAGCTGTAGCTATGCCAGGAGCCGGAGCTGTGGAACCATGCGGGGTGTATTGCATGTCTCCCTGGTCCAGGTGATCCATAGCATACCCATCGGCAAGCCATGCAGTATGGAAGGCACGGCCATCGGAACCGAGTCCATCAGACCGGTGAGCTGTGGAACTTATTTCTGTATAAATAATTCCATGGAAATATTCAATATCCATGGCCATCGTCTCAACGGACGACCCTATTAGAAGTATGTCTTCGTT
>CM067369.1:189571629-189611629 GCA_034401795.1 Chaetoderma sp. LZ-2023a | reverse complement strand
TCACGTCATCTTTATTCGCATTACTCATTGTAAACACTTCAGAAATTTGAGAGAGTTCTTTGCAGCACTGGATTTTGCTAAGGGATGCAGATTTTCCAATTCCATAAAGCCTAGATGTTGAGTCACTGCCAAGGATAGCATGGATAAATAACAGCTGTGAGCACAAACAGAACCCGAGTTTTTCCTTTGCCATTTTGATATTCCACAGTCGGGGTTTCTTTGCATTTTGCTTTGGCTCTGGTCTGAAAAATAGCTGACAGCCATTCATATCAGTATGGTATAGAAGCAATACCAGTAGGTCGGTATCGTCTCCAACAAGAGCAGTATTTGTTGACTTTGAAGCCAAGATAGCCGTTTGCGTAATTAAGACATCAGCATCACCGCTTGCCTTTATCGTTAAGCATCCAGCCTGTTCGAGAGATGAACTTAAGATTGATATGAACCGATGTTTGTTCTGCTTGTTACTAAGAAAATCAGGCTTACTCAGAGTTACAACTGTTTGCGGAGTCAGTACAACAGTTGCGCCTGATCCACGAGTTCGCCTCTTATGTGTTACATCTTTTATGTCTGGGCCTTGGTCATAACCATCAAAAACTACTGTAGCCTTTCCATATTTGCTTATGCAATATTTTACATATCTTTGACAAACATTTGCAAATGTCTCTCCACGCTGCCATGGAACACGGTGTAATAGAACTCCTCCATCAAGCACATAGCGGACAGAATCTGGAAGGACTGCATCTTCATTTTGAATTAATTTCCACAATGCATCAGCAAGTGCCGGCTTATTTGCTTCCCATGGAAGAGATGAATTATCAAAGAGTGCGGGCGGATGAGTGCACAACTCATACTCAAAATAAGATGCTGGATTCCCTTTTGATCCATTTGTAGCAAGTCTTTGAAATAGGAGTTGTGGATCAATTTGTACACATTCATCATCAATCTTGAGAGATGTTTTGGATGCTAAGGTAATAGCTTGTCTCTTTCTCTGGAACGAAATGCTTGATACACATTGGCCACACATCGAATTAATAATTGATTCTCCAATATATTTAGCATCGTCAACATTGACTGATTCATGTGCAGACAATCCACTAACAAGTCCTCTAAGAGAAGGGTCTGGTCCAAATGGATTCAGTTCACTAAGGATTTTGAGAACTGCACAGGTGCCAAAATAACTCTAGGACGAGTTCCTTGCATAATAGCCTGTCCAACTGATGCCTGTTTCATTTCTGTGTCTTTTCCAGTAAACAAAATCCGCAATAATTCCCGCAGTGTCTCTGGTAAATAATTCAATGCCTTTACTGGGTCGCTCATTTGCTCCCTTGATGGATAGCTTTCAGATGATGTGCATGAATCAATTAACTTAATATCGTGTCTAAGCAGTTTGGCAGCTGTCTGGATGATTAGCATGCTCTCTGATTTGGAATCCTTTCTCTTCTGTTCCTTATAGAAGTCAGTCAAAATAGTAGATGCTTTAGAACGAAAGGTAACAACGTTTGGCTTACCATTCACAGTGCTAATAAATATTTCATCGCCATAATTATCTTTTATTTTATCCTGCATGTATTTTGTACTGTATGCTTTATTCTCTTTATCATCGAGATACTGTTGCATTTTATTAACGAGGTCGTGCAGGGTCAGCTGCTCATCATCATTATTTTCAAGAAATGCTATTGTCGCACTAAATGCTCTTACTCTGTCCAAGTCTTCTGGCCTTCCATGTTTTTGGGATGAGCAAGATGAGTGCAGCTGAGGGATATTTTTCATGGTTCGAAAATTTACGCTGCAGCGTTGATGGTATACTGCATTGACAACGCATAAATCCGGCGTGAAGGCAAGCCGCCCAGCTGCAAGTTTGCCCCATTCGGATTTTCTACGGGGCGGTGGAGGGGGGTTGTTGTCGTTACATGAATCAAGCCATTGTCGAATTTCACTTTCTGTGCCTATCTCGTACTCGCACACCGACGACAGACTGCGGTCATTCCTGCTCTCTCAATAAAGGCATCTTTTATTATATGTAGATGATGTAGTTTATTATTACTGGTATTGCTGATGTCACGTCCAAGGGGTGGGGTGTCCCTTGTGGTGTGGAGTGATGATATTCATGAAGTTGTTCTTTCACCGCATATGTAGTTTCCGCGTGATTGTGGAGAGAGTGTGCGTAGGCCAGAAAATATTGTACAGGTCCTTGTATGTAGTGATGACTGATGTAGGGGAGTCCGGATTTGTATGTGATGTTGGTTATGTGGTGGGGTGGGCCATATCCAGTTTTCCACGTCGGGTATGCCGAGTCTGATGAGTGCCGATTTCTGGTGTGTGGTGAGCGGCTGGCTCACTACATTCTTGCAGTGGGGATTGTTGCGGATTCCATGTCACTATCCTTTTCTGTTGCAAAGGATAGGTACATGCTGACTTAACCATTGGTGACGTATATAGGGTGGTTACGACTATGTTGCGGATGCGGTGGGGTGTAGAATGTTTTCGTTATACCTCCTATAACCGGAATGTGTAAGATTAGTATTCGCATAATTTATAATTGACGTATCCAGCCTTGAAGGAATGTGTGTTTCTGGTGATCCTTGCTTTCTGTGTCTCTGTTGTGGCGTTCTGACTGCTCACGGGGCGGGGGGGGGGGGCTGTTCGTGGTGGGGTGGTTCTGGTCAAGCGTACCTCTTTGATGGGTGTGGTCATCTCCCATTAAACGACGGTTGTCATAGTTTTTAAGTATCAGGAATAATCGAGCCAAGAGTCTACTGATCAGGGCAATGCCCCGCCCATCATCAGCCACCGGGGTGACAGCAGACTCTCTCATATCTGGAGATTGACAGTCAGCAGACGGCGAGTGGAGTGTGACAAGGACGGGACCTGTGATATCCGATCACGGTGTGCAAATTAGGGACGCCAGTTGGAGTGGGGGTGGTGTCACAGGTGCGACTTGGAAGTGGCATGGTCCAGTATACTGTGGATAAAGTATCTCTCACTAGCTCATGTGCCTGTTCTATCCACTGGCGCATGAGCTCTACGTAGAGAGAGGGTGAATTCTTTTCCCCAGGAATTCTGGGCCTGGCCAGATCCAAAGGTACGGCTAATTCATGGCCTAACATTAACAAAGCAGGGGATAGCCTGTGCTGGAATGTATCGAAGTATGGTACGCCATGAACACGTATGGGAGCCGCAGACAATCAAGGTGTGTTTCCTTAGTCAACATCAGCACGAGGGTTCTGTTGAACCTCTAACCATCCTGTCTCCACGCGGATGATATGGTGTAGATCGTATTTTGACAATATGGAACAATTTGCAGAGATCAGAGATCAACCGGCTCTCAAAATTACTACCTTGGTCGGAATGTAACTCATAGGGCACACCACAGCGGCAGAACACATTGCTTGACAGAACCTCTGCAACTTCAGATGCCTCTTGGTCCAATAAAGCAATGCGTCTACCCACTTCGTACAGTAGTCTTGTAATACGAGGATGTATGTGTTTCCTTCAGCCATCGTATTCAAGGGGCAAAGCACATCAATAGTAACTTGTTCCCACGGTGCACCATCGATTTTAATTGTGCTGGCCAACAGCGCATCTTTGACATGGTACGCATTTAGCGACCCATGCTTTCACACTATCGCGTATCCCGATCCAGTGAAATTTCTGCTTTTTCTGCACTGATGTTCTCTCCATGGCTAAATGATCACCGTTGTCATGTAATTGCTGAAGGAATGCTGAGGAATTATTATCCGGTTATTGATATAGAGAATACCATTGTGTACATGGCACTCACGATATCTTTGATAATAATATTTAGCCATTGCGGATAATGGGCTAACACATTCCTTTGGAGGATGCACCCCCTCCTGGATCCACGCATATATCTCTCACGTTTGCGCATCTGTTGCTTGATCATGAGCGAGTTTCTCCACATCCCAGTCTGCGCACTGCAGTTTTGGAATACGGGAACGGGCTGTGTTGCATGTGTCACGGTGGTGGCCACTTTTTGTTCATCCTCGAGCCCAATTCTGCTCAAGGCCTCGGCATTTCCATGCAGTTTGCTGAGTCTATGAACAACATTGAAGTTGAAGGCCTGCAGGGATTCCTGCCACCATGCTACCTAGACATCCCGATTTGGCAGATATACAGACCCCGTCCATGGCACATCAGGCGTGCACATTTCGATGAACCTGTTCCGAACATCACCAGGCGGATGTTCTATTCCTTGCACATGACAGAGTCTATCATTCGGGAACATGTAAGACCTACAAGTACGCCCTCACCATCGTCGATGTCGCCAGTAGGTACAAAGCTTCTGTACTGTCTACAGATAAGTCCGCAGGGCAGGTGGCGCAAGCATTCAGCAGTGTCTATGATGATCCAGAAAAGCCCCTCCAGTGGCCAGAATTGTTACAGGTGGATGATGGTAAGGAGTTCAGGGGCGAGACAGCAGCCCTCATGTGGAAACACGGTGTGGCAATAAGACGAGGTGAAGTTGGTCACCACCATGCCCAGGCAATCATCGAGCACTGGAACCGGACTCTGGCAGAAAGGCTGTTCCCACATCAGTATGCTCAGGAGATGTGTGTCCTGGTGATCGCTCCAGGGTGTGGGTGAAAAGTTTGCCCATGGTGGAAGACAGATCCAATACTGAGGTTACTCGGTTAACTGGTAAGAAGCCAGTAGAGGCTATCCAACGATCCTATGTTTCCCCCACCATCCGCAGGAGCGAACAAGGGAGAGGAGTGCCTACCACCTGATGCTCTGGTTCGGTACCTGTATGAGCCTGGTGAGCTGGAAGGTGGTCGACAGCGTGCAACAGACCCTAACTGGTCGATAGATGTTCACAGGCTAGACAGGTATGTGGAGGCGGATGGGCAGCCTACATTACACTACCTGGCTAGCGGTCCCAGGCGACCATTTGTGAGAGAGGAGCTTCGGCTAGTTCCTACAGATACACAGCTGCAACCATCCAGAGTGCTCAAGCCTGCTGCTGTCTATTCATGAGGGATATGTCACTCGATGGGCTCGGTATGGACACCATCTGGCAGCACATAGCGCTTATCATTAAGCAGAGAGTTTGAGTTTTTCCTGCGCATATGTCACCATACCCTGGTTGCGCATGCGTAGGCCTCGGTTTTTAGCTCTGTCCACCCCGCCATGTAGGGCGCTGTAGAACCTCTGCCAAGAGACCGCATTTTGCCACTTTGGCATTCCCTTAGCCGAGCACTTACTTGCAACTGTGCTCTCCACGTAGTAGCATTTGGAGCAGAGAGCGATACCAACTCGAGTTTGAACAGTCCCGGAGTCCGTCCAGACCATTTGTCCCAAGCTAGCCAGTCCCGCTTATGAGCCTGGTACTCTGCTTGCATCTCAGGGTGAATGACGTCGTCGAGGTTGGAGCCTGCTATAGTGACATACGCGGAGTCAGTGTCCATCTGCATGTACTCAAAGCTGTCACGAGCTATGTAGTGATTGAAGAAGTCATAGTGGAACTCCAGCATTCGCAGCTTCGCGAGCTCATAAATGGCTATCCCCACCTGGAAGTGCCTTCGAATAGTGATTCTCGGCTTGCGACTCTGGAGCTTGTATGACTCAACGATCTCCTCGAGATCTTCGAACCATGCACTACGCAGGGCCTTGTCTACCACACATTCATCCGTCGTGAAGCTGGTGTTGCTATGGCGTTCTAGCGCCTCGATGAGTTTCCCGTAGGCACTGTTGCCAAGGAGTTTGAAGAGTTCTGCCAAGAGTGCCTTGCTCTTATCTACATTTCCCGAGCGGCAGGCCTCCGTAACATTCTCCACTAACCACTGGAATGGGCGCTTGGCATCGTAGTCTACAGTGCGGTATACAGCAGTGATCTCCAGGCCATGGGTTATATACCACTTGAGGGTCGGGGCATACAGCAGCCGCTTCTTGCCAGAGAGGGCACCGACCAGCTTCTGGGTGGTGGGCCGCTTCCTCCCTGTTCACCCTAGATATGCCAGCATCTCAGACGAGATTGCCTCTATTGGAATCTCATGGTTATAGAAGAGAGGAGGCATTTCCTCTAACTTTGCCCACAGGGCCTTGGTGACCTTTATATCATCCACCTCAGCAAACCCAAACCAGCTGTCTTCTAGGAGAGCCTCCTTACAGCTAGCTACCCCACTGGCACTGGACAAATGGCGCACTTTATCCTTACCACATGGCATCTCTTTGGCCACCGTTGACAGGTACAGAGCATTGGCGTCGTAGCCGAGTAGACATTGGCAGACACGCTCACTCTGGCGGATTCGAGTCAAACCGGCCTCATGGTATCTGGTGAAAACGATGCTGGGACCACCAACAACAGCACCCTTCAGCATATCGTAGGCTTCCTTGTCTGGTGAATAGAGGCTAACATCCGGCATGTGCTGAGCGGTTCCACGTATGAGGTACTGCAGTGACACACCTGGGTGAGACACCGCATCTTTGAGGATGTCTATTTCTCGTTCTGTGTAGACCTCCCGCATCTGCTCTGGGGCATCGATGAATGGACTGACGTCCGGGTTGTTGTAGTATCACAGCCAGTCAGCGAATGTCCGCATTCCATGCTCGCTGAATGTCTGGTTACACTGTTCCCACTCTGTTCGCGTCAAGCCTCTTGAGCTTAGTTGTCCATACTGAGTAGTCAGGAAGCCCTAGATAGTTGAGCTTCTAATGTGTGTCAAACTATTCATACAGGAGCCAGCTCTTCTGCTGTTTACACCCGTAAGCTTTGACCCATACCTCGTATGAGACTCCTGGGCCAAGGTAGTTCAGCACATCGAGAAACCGTAGCTCAGGTGTTATGAGAAACATGGTCTGACTAGCCTTCTTGGCAACTTTCACTGTACCTGTGCTGTCAGTCAGCTCATCGACAGAGTACTTCTTGATGAGGTTCAGGTTATACCGTCCAGAGTTGAACCCCAGTACAGGCACTTGGTCACACCACTCGTTGATCAGTCACTGCTGTTGATTTGGGAGCATGTCCAGGTCTGTCACTATGTACTGTGCCCTAACCCTTGTCCGGATTAGAGATGCTCGCCGTTGGATCTCCAGCATGAACTCTCTGATCAGTTCGTTGGGGTCAGGATTGCAGAGGTGAATGGGCTCACTCGTGATGCCCTCTAAGGAGCAGCCAACTGACACAGAGATAGGTATGTGAGTACTATCGATCATGAGAGTCTCCGTAGGATGAGTCTTGATACCATCTAGGAGTGCTTCGAAGTCATAAACTATGAAGTGTGGGTATGGGACAGTCCGAACTCGTTTAGCAACGCATAGGCAGCGTTTTATACAGCACTCCCACTGTACCACAAGCATGCATCCAGAGGCTCTCAGCTTCTGCTCTCTCAGGACTGTCTTGCGGTATCTTTGGTCGGCATCCTCACCTCGCTGGTGTTGTGGACACCCATGCCAGTGACAGCCATGGAACTGGTAAACGGTGTTGGTGGTCGGATCATAACCATCTACGGGAGCACCCTCGATCCAATGCTCGCCACCGAGCCGACACTACATGGTGTATGTGTACGCCTCTGTTTCTTGACTCATACTCGATCCAACGAGTAGCCACTGAACTGGATGGTTGGGGCGGATAGAACACTTTCTCATACGCAGACTGTGGCACCTCAACCTTCTCGCCAGGACACACCATTTTTCTTTTGCCGCCTGTGCAATGATCAGCATGGCATAGAAGATGGCATGCCTGTGTAAACCACTGCTGCCGGTGACTGCAGACTAGTGTATGTGCCAGCTTGGAGATGTTCTTGATGTAGAAGGCGTGGTGGTCCCACATTCCGATGGTCATGGTGTCACGGTAGTGAGCCGCTTGCCTGATCAAGTACCAGGTGCCCTCTTCAGTTGGTTCATACACGTGAATCCCGATCTTGGCGAAGACCTCTACCTTGTCCATGTGATCCAGCGAGATCTTGCGGACATCAGGTACTGTCTTGCCTTAGAACTGTGTGGCAAGCTCTTGTGCAGAAGCTGTACTTCTCTCAGCTCTCGCTCCTCGGTGCACTGCTAGACATCTCCAGAGACACATGCTGTACCTTTAGGTCTCGAGGGCAGTCATACTCTTCTTCTGTCGTACCCAGTCTGGGACGGGGCCTGTCCCAAGCAGAGGTTGGCGGTCGATGACAGCCCTGACTTCAACGTTGATTGATCAAACGAAATCCCACTTGGTGTTGGGTCGAGGCGGGCTTGCTCTCTTGCTGCCACACAGTCCTGAGCTGCTCCTATCGTGTTCAGCCACGGGCTCCCTGGAGCATTATTGTGGAAGAGTATTACCCTACCGTCTTCGATTTGATGGATGCGATAGGTATGGGTTTAGCGGAGGTAGAGGGCATTCTGGACAGTCTGCTGGATCTTTTGCATGATCTGGCCTGTGAGGTCTCCTTCTAGACCTCTGAAGAATGCCCAGCATACTGACCGGTGTCCTCTATCCTCTGTCTCCCTTTCGCTGAGACGCTGGTCGAGAATGTGTTTGCCTTCTCGCCTTATGCTCCGGGCTAAGAGTTCAGGTCTCGGCCCCATTATGCTCTGGGCTGGGCTCAGACCTCGGCATTGCTTAACGATCCTGCGTTTGAGAGTTAAGTGCTCCAGTGGATGGGCCTCTACCCGCCTCGCTACAGTCTTGGCTCGCAAGCTAGCAGTCACCTCCTCGGCCAACTGACAATGCTCACGTATCCGCTGCGCTTTATTGCTGGGATTCCAAGAATCCTCTTTGGTAAGCGCTGGAAACCTTCCTGTATTCATTGCTCGGGAGAGTCGCTTCTACCACTCCTCGGCACGGACCTGTCCGATCATCTGGAGCAGATCGGCTTTCTTGGCCTTAGAGTAGAATCTAAGGCCGAATTGCTTTGCAATAGCGCGAAGCTGTGCAACAGTACTCGTGGTGTATATCCCTGTGGATGCCTGCATAGGGTCTGGGGGCCCTCTGCGTTGGAGAGTTAAGCGCGCCAGTGAATATGCCTCCATTCGCCTCACTACAATCTTGGCTCGCAAGCTAGCAGTCACCTCCTCATCCAACTGACTAAACTCACGTATCCACTGCGCTTTCTTGTGGGGATTCCAAGGATCCTTGGTAAGCGCTCTAAACCTTCCCGTATTCATTGCTCGGGAGAGTCGGTTCTACCACTCCTCGGCATGGACCTGGTCAATCATCTGGAGCAGGTCGGTTTTCTTGGCCTTAGAGTAGCCTCTAAGGCCGAATTGCTTTGCAATAGCGCAAATCTGTGCAACAGTACTCATGGTGTATATCCCTCTAAATGGGCGTTCATACCCTATTATGTGTGGCGATCAGCGTTCAGACATATTATGTGTGGTGCTGGCAATCAGTACCTGTGGGTGGTGTATATCCCTGTGGATGCCTGTCTCTAAATGGGCATTCAGACCCTATTATGTGTGGCGATCAGTACCTGTGGGTGGTGTATATCCCTTGTCTGGGCGTTCGGGCCTATTATGTGTGGTACTGGCGATCAGTACCTGTCGGTGGTATATATCCCTGCAGATGCCTGTCTCTAAATGGGCGTTCAGACCCTATTATGTGTGGCGATCAGCGTTCAGACCTATTATGTGTGGTGCTGGCGATCAGTACCTGTGGGTGGTGTATATCCCTGTGGATGCCTGTCTCGAATTGGGCGTTCAGACCCTATTATGTGTGGCGATCGGTACCTGGGGGTGGTGTATATTCCCTGTCTGGGTGTTCAGGCCTATTATGTGTGGTGCTGGCGATCAGTACCTGTGGGTGGTGTATATCCTTGTGGATGCCTGTCTCTAAATGGGCGTTCATACCCTATTATGTGTGGCGATCAGTACCTGTGGGTGGTGTATATCCATGTGGTTGCCTGTCTGGGCACGTGGTCGCCCCCGCACCCTATGCAGCGGAGACCGCCATGGTCTCCGCTGATTGAGAGGCCGGTGAAGGCCACAGATCCGGTGGCCAGAGAGGTGGTACCGCATGGTCTCCGCTGCTTGAGAGGGCGGTGGGGGCCACGGATCCGGCAGGCCGTGCGGCCAGGCGGTGGTATCATTAGTAGTAGTGTCGGGATTAAAATGATACAACCTCCCTCAACTGGCCGCCGTTTGGTGATCCGTGGCCCCCACCACCCTCTCAATCCTTGGGGGCCTCAATCGTGAGGCATACACCAACCACCTGCACCCCTGGGCCTCCATCTAGAGGCCTACACCAACCACATGCACCCCTATGCCCAGGGATTGAGAGGGCGGTGGGGGCCATGGATCACTGAACGGCGGCCAGTTGAGGGAGGTGGTATCATTGTAATCCCGACACTACTACTATCTCACTTGTGAGATTGTGTTAGTCCAACTGTAGCACGCAAATATAGGTCATGCAATGTTTCTGGTAGGTTGTCATCAGAAGCTGTTGCTGATGCGTATGTAGCATGGGGTATCTCCAGTGAAATCACGTCCACCAAATGGCCACAGCGAATGCCTGGGACAAGCGTTATAAGGTCAGCTGTTCATTGAATACCCTGAAAGGTATCTGGTTCTTGTTGGTGGTGTCCACTATCATCCTTGGACTCGCGCATTGGGAGGCGATCATGTATTCTGGGTCGGGTTCCAGCATTGCTATGTGTTGTCTCCTAATTGTGGTGTGGTGGCTCATAGAATTTCCACCTGCCCCGGCTCAACCATTGTTGTATCACCACACAAGTGTTGTACAGTGATGACTCTGGTCCAATGGGTATGTGACGGCCGTGTATGTCTAATTCTTGTTGTTTGCAGTGAATGACGGCTTCACTAGCGCTGAGTAAATCAGAACCTAATAGGGCATCGTTTTGGATAGAGGCGACAACAACTCGCTGAATGAATTGCATCTCCTCTATCTGTATCATGATATTTATGGTATCTGCCACCGGAACGGCAGCCCCGGTGGCCGTTTGCAAAAACGTGTTTGAAGATCTAAGGGGTGGCCTTTGATGAGGTGGGATGCTCTCATACAAACCCCTGTTGAAAACGGTGGTGGAAGCTCCAGTGTCCAGTGTGGCACTGGTACAAATTCCACCAAACAAGCAGGCACACTTATATATAGCTTTGTTGTGTGCTTGCGGAAGAGTCTCCAAAGTTGCTGTTTGTGGAGTCTCTTTTGCTGTAGTGGGGGTCTTACTATAGACAGCTTGTTTTTCTCTTGCTTCCGTAAGTGCGATAGGTGGCTGAGTGAGGAAGGGACCAACTTGTCGTTGCTGCTGCTAGTTTTGCTTAGGTGATGACGAAGCTGGGGTAGCAGTGGTGCTGTATCTGATGCTGTAGGGGTGTACTGTGGCTTTGTGTAGACAGCAGTTTGGATTGGACTGGAGCAGTGCGGGCAGTTTGTCACCTGAGCCAGCCATTTAGGACAACATATCATGGGAATTTTTGGTGATGCACAAAAGAAAAGTGTCGCTGCCATCATTTGTTCTGTCTTTTGTGGTGGTTTCTCTTGCGGATCCAGGATGCTGAATGCTGAACTCCATCCGTATCCCTACTGCTGCTGCTGGGTGCAGGGGGTGATGATGATGGTAAGTGAGTCTTGCATACCACCAGAGAGTACCGTGTGTTAAGTGCCATGGTGGTATGTCGTGGTGCTTGGATAAACGTTGTTTCAGTGGAGGTGTTACAACCAACCACTGCCATTTTACAAAGGAAAGAGGATGATGTCGGTGCTGCAGATGCAGTGTGCATCGTAGGCACCGACTTGTGTGAAACTGGGTTATGTGTAGTGTTTAGTTTTGTTGAGGTAGCGTAAGTGGTTGTTATTGGTGTATCCACCTGACGTTGTTGTCTATGGACCAAAGTTGAACTGGGTTGCAGGAGTGGGCACTGAAGTGACTCTCTAATCAATGCCTGTCCTAGTTTGGCGGATGCTCAAGCTGCGGTGTGTGATGATCAGTAGTGCGAACATCATTCCTTCCAATGGCCTAGCTGACCACATCCAAACATGCGTTAGGCGGCTGGTGTGTGGTGCAGTTCTATTTGGCGGTTGCCGAGTAGTGTGTTGTGTAGCGACTGTAGTGCTGAGGGTAGTTACTAAATTAGTGAGTGCGGAGATGTGTTTAGTTATCTCTTCCAATCAGTCCGGCGTATTTTGTCAAGTGTTATTGTTGTGCTGGTTTCCGCATCCAGGGGCATTGTTGTGGCCTCTGCGATGGGACTGGTCATGCCCCCTTCTTCTAGGCACGTGATTCTGACTATTGGTGGGAGCCATCGTGTGGTGTGGTTGTGGAATCTTTGTTGTTGATGTAGCTGGTGTAGAGTCTGTTGCAATTAGAAGTTTGGCATCATTCAACTCATTAATTGGATGCGTTTGACGATGATTGTTCTTCTCTCTTTCGAGGAAGTTTTCTATTCTTACCGCCACTACAGTGAGCGATTATAGATGTCCGTGCTCCATAAGGAAGAGTTTCTCCTTGAGAGCCGGTTTCCCCGCTCAGAGCGCCACTGAAAGTGTTTAGGTGAAGATGCGTTACTCCTTCATGGTTTGTGCTAGGATACACTCTTGTGACGAGTCGCCGGATACAGTTTGCCAATTCTGGGAGTGTTTCTTCCACTCGTCTCCACAGATTTTTAAGTTGAAGACGACTGGTCTCTCCAAGAGCCATGTCCCATAATCTTTCAAACAAGGCGCTCTCTAGCTCTGTGTATGTTGGCATCATATCTGACCCCAAATCTGCCAGTACCTGTAAGGCCTTTCTTGACATCTTTGCAGCCAGATACTCTCACATCTGCTGATCCGTCCATCTGTTCCGACTTATTATTTTGAACTGGTACTTGTAATTAGCAGCCATTCTTCACTGTTCAGAACATTGCATACTGTGCAGCACCTGAGTTTGCCGCACCATTCATCTAGTGCTGAACTTCAGAACTACTTCGCCAAAATGCCAGAACTACTTCGCCAAACTTTCACACTTCATCCCACATCATCCACATCCATCGCCTCTGCGAACTTCCAGTAGTGCATGGGCATCTTCACTGTTATTTTCATCACAGTTCAACTGTTCTGCCTTCATTTTTCGCATTGTACACATCATTTGTGGCATTCATAACTCGGGACCTCTTTTTACTTTTATGTACAGCTGACTAACATGCCAACTTGAACGCATTTTATTTTCTTATTGTATATCCTTTTCTCGCCGACGATTATTAGGCGTGATTATGATTCTTACACACTTCTGCACATGTAGCCAGTTGGTGCCCCCATCTTTTGTTAATATTACGCTGACGACTATTAAGCATGTTTTACAGCCAGAATCGGTCTCTTGCTAAATTTCTGTCTGTATCTGTTTCATGACTTGTGCCATTTTTTAAAAACTTATATAATTATATTGTTACCATTAATCATTATATTATATTGTACATCGCACTCACTGTCTAAAACTAATCACCAACAATAGCACAATTAACATTAGAATTCCTATATATCAACCCTCCACACTGGGAAACTTTCATTTGCCGAAAATGCCACAAGTTCAGCATAATCTGACATAGATAGTAGCTCAGTTATTCTGTTAGAACATGTTTAACAAGCCCAGGTAGTAGCTTTAAAAGTGCCTAGTTATTGTAAAGCTCACTTCTGGTGCCGCATAAGTCTAGTGGTAAACATGTAAAAGAGTCCAAAAAGGGGCCACAAAAGAGCCAAAACAGCTACAGCAACTGTCTCTCTTTGTGACCACCTCTGACCCATCTTCACCCATACTTCTTTTATAGATACATATTAAGTCACACACACACACACACACACACACACACACACACACACACACACACACACACACACACACACACACACACACACACACACACACACACACACACACCCACACCCCTCCTCAAGTGCAGTTGCACCATCGCAGAAATCAATTGGGTTTCTCAGCAGATTCAATCCTAACAGAGACGCATCAAACTTCCCACAGTATCTTCAGTGATACATCAGTAGAATAGAACTATATGCCAAAGCATGAATTCACTACGAAATAAATAAATAAATAACTATATCGGCCTTAGCAGTGACTGCATTTCGGTATAAACCTAATCCAGGAACAAACGTTAGTTACTAAGAATCAGGTCTATCTGGCTTGATTTCAGCAAAAGACACGCTCGGGAGACTAACTCTCTGGTGACTTAGACGTGTCTGGTGGGCCCTCAATGCCTTCTAGGTGTACAAGTCATCTACAGTCTGATAAGAGTTTCTTTGTCCAAGCCATAACTAGTTTCCGGTGCTTCTAAACACTTTTGTATTGTCCTGTCTTTGGCTTGTCTTGTTGTAGCTGCTCTAGTGGACACAGGCTAGGAGTCGCTTTTCGGCTCGGTCCACTGTCGCTGGAGTAGTATCTCTACGTGCAGTCGGTTTGTGGGCATGCAGACGGAAATCTGACCGATATGCTCGGGTGCTAGGCCCCTGTAGGCAGTATTATCTGTGCTTAAAAACATCAGATTAGGCTCTTTTGAAGGGCTGCTATAGACAGCGGCATCCACCTAGCTGAATTAGTTTGAAGATTTGGTCTGATAACTATCTGCAGCGACTGACTAGCTGTTTCTTGCAAACAGCGTATACGACACGTATGAATACATACAATCAAATTCCAATGCACTTCATTATACACAACTATGGTTGGATGAACCTATATTGACAGCGGCCAGCAGGAGGCATTTCTTCTCGCTTCAGCGAAAGCTTCTCTAAGGAGAAGGTTATATTTATAGCTTGCATATTAGGTTTATATTAAACCTAATAAGCCTTAGTGACCCTCCGTCTTTATATTGTCACTTAGGAATTTCCAAGATAAGTCATTCGCTGAGATATAGATCAGCTAAGGATAGTAACTCTCACTAAACCAGCAAGTCAAACATCGGCTTAGACCGAAATAACCCACCATTCGGCCAACACCAATAGTTGCGCCGAATTTATGTCTCGTAAGAGTATTCTACAGAAAGTGGATAATATAAAATATAAAGCGGATATATATAATGTATACACACCATACAGGATTGATGAACAGCACGGATGAAGCCATGATATGGAACCACGATGTATGCAGGAATGCCTGCCCAGCCTCACTGGAATGTTATCATTCCGTCGATCCACAAGATCGGCTTTTTATTCTTCAGAGTGTCTGACTCCCACATCCATGGAACAGGAAACCGCGGGATCTAACCAGCAAATCCATCAGGCCAATTCGTACCCGGTATATGGATCAGACCCCCAGTACGAGAAACAACGTGGACATGCCGACACCACATACTGCTGCTGCTGCAGCTGCTGCTGCTGCTGCTGCTGCTGCTACTAGTACTACTACTACTACTACTACTACTACTACTACTACTACTACTACTACTACTACTACTACTACTACTACTACTCTGTTTTTACATCTATTTGACACGCAAAATCGCTTGACGATAATAAAATATTAATACACATAAACGGCTAAAGAAAATCTGTTGGCAAAATGGATTTTTCTTAATTTAGGAAGATTATAGTACTGTAGCTCGCCAGGTAGTGTCGGGCCATTCCGGTGTATTATGTCGACTCACCGCGCCACAAGTGCACGACGAGTGATGACGCTGGTTAACATCTGGTCTCGGGGTGACGGACCTTGTAGGGTGGAACTCGATCATTCCGGTGGGGCCATGCGACCATCGTCGCGAACATTAAACACAACTGTCTCATCCCAAGAATTTGTGTCACCAGTATGCCTGTCCATAGCAATTTTGTGATCGATGGACTTACAAGATTTGATTTGGTGACCTAAAAATATAAGTCTATACAATGAGTTTACCTAAACAATTATAAATATGCTAGATAATACTACAGTTAGAGCATACGAAAATACGAGACATAGAGACAGGTAGATGAACTTTTAAACATGGGGCTCCCGGAGGTACCACACGGACTCGTAGGTCCGCAGAGGTATCCCCGCAAGGGAGGCTCCCGTACACGAGACTTAGCTATAATATTTATCTTAATATAAGTTATTATACCTCTAAGCTGAAAGGAAGAAGGTTATCTCGGACGAAAAGTGATGTGCCTCACATGGGCACTACTCCTAGTGCTAGTTTGGGTGAGGAGTATTATCCTGACGTGGACCGTCGTCGCTGAATCCTTGCGAGAGGCAAGTGCCTCACACGGGCCTCCATCTCGGGAAGGTGTCGCCACTGCTTAAAGCGGGAGAAGAATAGTAGGCAAAAATGGGCCCACTCTAATATTTCAACCAAAAATGCTTTAGAAAGAAAAACCATACCTAGTGAAATTATGATTATCTAGGGTGCATACTGTTTTACGTGAAGACGGGATGGGGGATTCCTGATGGATTCCCTCGTTACCGTCTTATGTGATTTTTGGTATGCTGAATTAGTAGTTGCCGCTTTATTTACGTGGGCCTTCTGCTTTGCTTAATTCACTTTTAGTTGTTTTCAGAACAAGAATTATTTTAGGCCGCGATTGGCTGATATCTACCTAGCTATTAGACATGGCTGTCATGGAGAACAGATGCCTTAAGACATCAATACTAAAGACAGCGCTCATACATGTTACGTAGCAAGATCTCCGAATTGGATAAGAACCCGGACATCCCGCCCCGGACCAACATAAAACATTACAAGACATGGGTTACATTTCACGAAAGCATTATTAGACCATTGTTCTATCGTTATGGTGGGGGTAAGAGAGACGAATACCCACCGTAAATGTCCTTCCCGCAAGGGCCAAGGGCGTGGCAGATCTAAATATCATGCCCAGACATTTGAATGGAATTCAGGGGGGGGGGGGGTGTACATATCTCGCCCGTTACCGGGTCCTATGGAGCTAACCGTTTTACCTGTCGTTAGGTTTATATACAAGTTGCCCAGTTTTGCACTGCGGTGCGGGAGGATTGCTCACTAAATAAAATAATAATTAATACATGTGCTTTTCAGTGCTTTCCTACATTGGCTTAAAGTGTTAACTACGAGGTAGCCACAGATACATGGGAATGTGTGTGAAACCGCACCCTGGCCATTACTGCTCGGAAACCCCAATAGCTTCCCAGAGTCGAATCAGCCCATGGTGCGGAGGGGACATCCAAACAATTAAGAAGCCACACGGCTGAGTGGAACATGAAGAGACAAAATCTTACTTATGAGTCTTACCGGAGTGGTGGGCTAGATTATCACACTACCGGAAGAGAAGAGTATATTACACAGTATGTAATGAAGAAAGTGTCTCTACTCATTTTTAACCTATCCTATTGAGCTGAATAGAAAAGGTTTAGTCGGTAGCATGCCAGGCTAAACAGAGTTATAGCATGGACAGCGACCTCAGTGAAAAATTGTTGGTGGCGGGAGAAAGTGCTGCATACATAAGTGTTGCTGTATAGTGTTTCCTACGTGCACTGCAGTCCTATATTTTCTATGAATAAACAAAACATATGAACGGATGGCCACTGGCCATATATATATATATATATACATAATCTAACCAGAACAATCAATATGGTGTCAAATGATCAAGATATATATATCAGTACAGGTTGACGAGCCAACTATAGTGCGGTTAGCAACACATTGAGGAAAATGAGAATAATTATCAACAAATACAGAAATTATAACTAGTGGTCCTAAGACCGTTACGGATAATATAATTAACAAAACTTGCATAGAGAAATAATTAAACTATGAAGAATAGTTACTTGAATACTTGGTAGTCATTCTCAAGTTAGGCTACCGTGTTACTGAAATTGATATGTCAATCCGTAGTTGATGTGAGATGATGCGGTCTCCGGAGCTGGATACTTCCCACAGGTTGGTTCCCGCAAGCTGTTTTCCGCAAACAAAACTCCCGCAAGAACACTCATGGCGGGAGTACATCACTCAGTGCTGTAGGTCTGATAGAATGTCTAACGAGCAGTCAGCAAAAGATACGATAGTACTACGTGGTGAAGAAAGTTCCCGTACACCGATTGCACGGATGGAAGGTGTAAACAACCCGATCACAAGCGGGAGATGTTAGAGGCAAACGAAGATATAAAACAAAGCTTCACGGTGCTGGGTACGTCAGCCAGCTCTGAAGATGCACCGGGAAGAGTTTACTTGCTGCGGTCGAAAGTCGAAAGAACCTACGTGAGATTAGTGCGGCGGCGATTGAAATACCACTTTTAGGCGTGGCTGGCAGATCCGCCGAGTCATCCATCAAAGAACATCCTGTCTCTACATCTGTAGACTCACATATTCAGGCCATAAAGGCCTCACCGCAAATTTGTGTTCCGAGGTAGATATTTATATTCGTGAACAATTATCAGAAGTTCCAAATTACTCCCGTAAATGGGGAGTTACAAAATTCTTTTAGTGCGGTGGGTTGGACAACTGCAAGCTACGGGATAAAAACCCGACACATAGCGAAGGAAAACGCGTATTGTCTGTCACGCTTGTTAGTAGATGGTACAGATCCAACCTATTCGGCCCCTGGCCGAGGATACTCTCGATCACTGGATCGTGTCTCCTTTTATACTCCTCGTGATGTCACAGGCGCAGGCTCCAACCAATCATCGTTCGAGCAACAGCTAATCAGCGCGTAGCTAATAATAGCGCAGCCGAATGTTCTAGAACATTCTAGAAATTTTGCGTCCACGTGGTTATGACGTCACAGCAATATTTTGAAGATAATCATGAAGAGTTTTCCATGGATAACTCAGCCATTTCTCAACCGATTATGAAATGGTTTACAGATTTGAAAGCCCGTTGGATTCTGGTCTTGATTACTGCCAGATTTAATGGGAACAGGCAATCAATAAGGATTACAGGGTACCATCTCGGTACACTAAAAGCGCCATCTTATCTTGGTCATAACTACGTGCTCCATCAAAACAGCGTCCTGGCGCGCACATGTGCATCATGCGTTTTAACGAACTTAGTCGTTTTTCCACACGCTATCTCTACCATAGGCCTATATATGCGTATGGCTCTACGCAAGGGGAGGGGGTGCGTGTTCAGGAAACGAATCCAGGACGGGCGGCGCGTATCCAGTTTAGTGGGTACGGACGCATCCGACCGGTCGATCTGAACTACAGTACACGGAATTGTGCTTCTAATGATACCAAATTGGCGGTTTTACCCTTTTCACGGTTCAACCTTTCAATTAATAGACTATAAATGTGCATTACCATTTTAAACCAGATTAGGTTAAAGCAAAACAATCCTTTTCCGGTTCGTGAACTTATAATGCAATAACGTATCCTTGATAAAATTTAGAAAACCAATAATTATGGGGTTATAATTGACTATAACATTACCGGCAGTACCCGCTGCAGTTGGTTGTGCGACTGGTAGCGGTGCTGCGCAACAATTTCCAGTGACCACACCATTGGTGACGCATTGACCTACACCAACCCCTGCGGTACATGCTGCTGTCTGACAATTGCCATTGCATAGGGCTATTGTGAAAACAAAAAGACAAATCACACGAATACGAAGTTTTATGTGAAGCGTCAACGAGAAAAGAATGGCACATGTTTTTTCAATGATCCTCTCAAGTCATATGGGTTCCGATGGTCGTGACTTATTTGTCCATATATGGTGTGGCCAAAAGGAGCGTTTTCTGGAGGACGTCCTTATACAAACCGCCCACCAGATTGTGCCTGTTTTGGCTACTCCACATATGAACAAATAAGGCTTGCCCACTCGAAAACTAGGTGACTTTTGAAATCCAATGGTGTCTATCACCCCTGACCCCTGCGGTTCTGATATTGATGGAGAATATGTGGCAAAGCCTATGTATTGGTAAAACAGTAAAAAGACATTTCTAATCGTCCAGTTTAGGAACGGCTAGTGGAGTCTTATACCACTTTCTGTAAGATATTGCAAAATAGACAAATATACATATTTTTATTGTTTCCTCTTGCAAATCTTTTAAATCCGATGATATATCCGTAAAGTATAGGTCACTGTCTAAAAAGGCTACTAATACACACATTACTATAATTACAATGGAATCAGATATTATTACTAGTAGAGAGAGAGAGAGAGAGAGAGAGAGAGAGAGAGAGAGAGAGAGAGAGAGAGAGAGAGAGCGATGTTGACTCTACCTCGCTCTTTATTCAAATGAGCAGAATAATATAGTCTTATATTTATATTAGCCTCACCTCTCAATAAAAAAAACCTGTTATTGATTAGGCCCTATAGCGATTGACACAAAATCGGATTGGCTGACGCAATGGATGCAGAATTATCGACTATGAGCAATGGACGTGCATAGATTATAGCCAACTGTAAGACAATATTGGTTATGCCCTATAGCGATAGATGCCTGATCTGATAAACTGAAGTGATAGACGTGTATAAATTTTAACCCGCTGTTTCAAGATAATTTGATTATGGCTTATGGCGATATACGCGTCATGTGACTGGCTGAAGAGAAAGGCACTCACAAATTATAGCCAGCTGTTTCAAGAATATTGATTATACCCTTTTGTAGTGTTAGGCACGTGATCTAGTTTGCTGAAGTGATAGTGGTGCATAAATTGTAGCCAGCTGTTACAGGAATATCGATTATGCTTATACGGATAGACACACAGTCTGATTGGCTGAATCCATAGACACACAATCTGATCGATAAGTTTGTACTTTTAAAAACATATTAAAAGATGGCCGATTCAACTACAGCCATGTTTGATTCTGATTTTATTGAAAAAAAACGAATTCTGCATGTCTTATGTGTTGCTCTGTACCTGTTGATTTATGTCATGGTCATTATATTCGAGGAATGAAAATAAAGGAGAACAAGTTGTAGATACTAATCGGTTCAGTGTTCTTTGGGGTTGTCCTACAAAAGAAGGACTATATCCGAGCTCTAATTGTTTTAGAAAGTTTTGTGAGCTGATTCCAGTCTTTGAAGATATTGTCCAGCGTGAACGTCAAATTGATTCTAGTAACATGTCATATTGCTGTAAATGGAGCATGGTTGCAAAGTCAATATTATGACGAAATATATGTGTGCTAATGTGCACATACTTCTTCAGCCACCAAACGGGATCAGTGGCAGACCAAGCATACAGGGTGTGTACTTTTCCAAAAGTGAATGGCTAATTCTAAAAGAAAATATCCGTTGGAGTTGGAATAGCAATACGGTTCTTGGACAAGAAAGTGGGGAAACTCTTCATTAGAATATTACTGAATCAAGCTAATTCTGAAGAGAATCGTATCTGTATATTAATAATACTGGAAAGCCACTTCATCCAAAACGAATGTTATGTGAAGAGCGGTGAGTTAAACTAGTGCATGTTTTACAAAGGACTTGTCAGTAAGCCTGTGCTTCTTGATGATGAACATTATCTCACAGTGACAGAATTAGCGATTACATTTATCCTGCACTTTCATAGCAGTAGCACAAGTGAGAAAGATTACACTTTCTCACGTGAGCTTTTAAATGGAATGCTTGAAATCGAAAGAGTAGAAGCAGAGGAACAACATATAAGTTGTTCGTATATTTTATAAACACACAGTCGATCTTGTGAGACTGGTTCAGAAATAACTGATAGGGAATTCCTTTCAGATAAGTGCAAGATGTGTGATGCTGAAATCTTAATCAGATAATCAAATGAAGAAACACACTGTTACATCTGTCCTACCCTCCCCCTCCCCCACCCCATATCGAAAGTGATACGTATTCATGATGTGCCCATCAATTGAATAACGAAATATCCAAACATACTTGTGCAAACTGTCATGGCTGTATTCATAATCGACCAAGCAAGTGTGAACACAACTGTCTCATGATAAGTTATAATTTCTCACTTATAGATTTTGTCGAGGTGTATTATGAATAGTCATTTGATATAATGATTAATGGTGACTTTACACTAAGCTTATACTTAAGCAAGGAACTCTTCCATCATCGTAATGAACATTTTTTTTTATAGATGTAGAAATTAATGGCACAAGGCTGTCATTTCAGAAGTTTCCAAGTTCAGCCCACGTGCTGGACTCTGAGTTATTGACTTATACTTTTAATCAATTTACATCTATAAATGATTGAATTATTATTATTATTATTATTATTATTATTATTATTATTATTATTATTATTATTATTATTGGCGGATGTTTTGATGTATTATTAAAACGGAAAATATAAAACTTATTTTCTTCTTTGTTTTCCTTTCATATGCTGAGTGTTTTTATGAGAAGGAAGATGAATTCAATAAAACCTTTTGCTCACCCTGCAAATCTAATAGGCGTGGGTCCAGCTAAAATCCAGAAAGACTGAAATCGTTAAGCAATTGATAATGAAATCAATATTCGTCCTAAGAGAATTATCTCGTTTTATGGAGCCTGACAATCTGGATATAATTCTCTCTGAAAATGCAGAATTTCGGAAGGGTTTCAATTTCGATCTTAATGGAAAGTCCCATACACTTATTACATGTAATTGATGACATCATTGATAGTGTTGATGACCAGGTTACAAAGCTTTTTACAAAACAGTAACATCATGAGAACTGTGGTGTAATACATATTGTTCAAAACTTGTCCCATAAAGGGAAAGAACACTAATACATCTCTATTAATGGACCTTTCCGGTTTTAGCTATGCCCCGTCCATCTCTAGCTAAGCTCCACCCACACCTCGCTCGTGTTGGGATCGGGAACACACTGACTATCAATTTCCAAAAACAACACAGGAAAACTGTTGAATATTTTGAAACTAATTTGACTTGGTGCTGTTGCTGCCTAAGGCAGTGACAGCACCCAGTCAAATTAGTTTCAAAATATTCAACAGCATGTTTATTAAATAGCAAAGAATTATAAAGACATTCAATTCATACAATGTATCGGACTATTTGGATGACGGTTTATATGGAACCCTTTGTGGTGTAATGATTGTGACGTCATCACACATACGCGAGCTAATTATGATGTCATACGAGGTCAGATGGTGGATGGATACGCTGGAAAGGTGAATTGGCATTACTTGATACTCTCTAAGAATCCACGTGCTGCCTCAGGCATCAGTTCCCTCATTGGACAGATGTTTTCAGGCAATGATCACAACTTACAAGACTTTATAAAGATGCTACAAGCACACCCCATTCATTTCTACTTATAGATTTAAAACAGATCACACCCGAAGATCTTTATTTGCATTCAAAGATTTTTACCCAGTGTAAATTGTATAACTTAAAAAAGAAAAATAGAAGACTGAGTTGACCACATCTACAGAACTCCACCTAACAATACCTCCTTGAACTACTTTAAAGACAACACAATATCTGAATATGAAACAAGATTAGTAAACCTCTGATCTTTGATAATGAAATTTGTGAAGTCTGACTGAGCAGTTTAACTTATCCGAGAGACAAGGTGACATTTAGCGAAGGATTCAGTGTAAATGTGGTGACGGCTAATGACAAGTCAGGGATCAACACCGCAGTTGGATTCAAGAGTGGCTTTTAATACTATTACGTATGCAGTTGAAGTGGTAGATGACGCAATAAATTCATCTAAGCGCGAAGTATTATAAAGTACTTTCCCCATAAGAGTCAATTGTTTACAGTCTTTATCACAAATAAGAATATAAATTTGGCTTTGATGAAAGCTTAGCTAACATTTTGGAAATGAGTTTGGCCGAAGTAAAAAACAGCAATCTGACGCTAGTCTGGGAAGCGTATTCCTTTTTCCCAAAGGGAAGTGATGATCTTGCAACACTTTATTTATTCTAATCTCTTAGAACACTCAGTATAGGGAAACACAGCAGCACCTCTACTGGGAGCTTAAGATTAGTTTGGCACAGTAAAGGTATCTGTGAGTTGTCATTTATCAACATTCAGTGAATACCTGTTGCGTAATCTCACTTTGGTATATTATGACTTTTATTAACCCATAGGTCGGTGTAAATATACTATAGTGAGTTTATGTGGTGATGGTAATGGTGTACCCAGGGTCGTACTATTGGTGCAAAAAACCGGCGGTGGTTGTGTAAATGTCGTACTCGTAATCATATTCATATAAGAAGCATTCTTTGGTTCTACATTCTCGGAATGCAGATACAAAACTGCTTCTTTTTCATAAAAATTATTCGTGGTCATGGTACAGGTCGATCATGTACAAGAACTTTTTCCGAGTCCTATTTGGCCTCAAAATTGGCATTTGTAAACCGATTTGTCGCTTCTTTCACTCAGTTGGTTGATTAAACCATCAACTCATTCCTCCCTTCATACATATCACTCATGCTCACTATAGGAGACTGGGATAACCAACCACTGGGAAAGGTTTGCTTCAATCCCTCACGCAGTTTCGGAGAAGATTTTTTAGAGATGTTTATAAAAATCGGGCAAAATCCAAGATGGCTGCCAGCCAAATTGGCCAATCGACTTCCGCTAAACAAAGTTGGATCCCTATGCCCTAATGATGATTACTGCAAAATATACTTGAAGTCGGCCAGGTGGTTCGTCAGAAGAACACATTACAAATTTCCCATTGCTTTAGTATGGGAGTTTTGGCGGGGAAAATATCCAAGAAGGCCGCTAAACCGTTTATCCGACGGTTTTGAAAATGACAAATTTGAGATCAAAATATCCAAAAGCCTATATAAAACAAATTTCTGCCACAAAATCCATAATAAATCCAATATGGCCACGAAAACACGCTACATTTTGATTCGCCCATGGCGGCCATCTTTTTTAACGGATCACCTTCCCTTAAACAAACTTTAATGGCCCTTAGTCTCTAATCATATATCACAAATTTCGGCCCGATCGCTTCAGTGCTTCAGAGAAAGAAGTTGTTTTGCGAAAACTAGGTCATCCAAAATGGCCGCTGAACCATTTGGTCAATCAAGTTTCTTTGAACAAACTTAGCGCCGCTCTTGCCCTTGATCATGTTTCATGTGGTCTGAATCGAGCCCTCACAGGGTTTTGGAGAAGAAGATTTTTAAAGACATTTCTAAAAATCAGCCGATATTCAAGATAGCCGCTGGCCAAATTGGCAGATCGGTTTCGTTTGAACAAACTTGAATCCCGATGCTTCCTGCTATATATCATTGAAATCGGCCCAGTAGTTCTCGAGAAGACATTTTAAATTTCCCATTGCTTTAGTATGGGAGCTTTTGGCGGGAGAATTATCCAAGATGGCCGCCAAACCGTTTATACGACAGTTTTAGAAATTGCAAATTTGAGATCAGAATACCCAAAAACATATATAAAACCAATTTTAGCCTCAAAAATCATCAAATAAAAAATCCAATATGGCTGCCGAACATGCTATATTTTAATTGGTCTACGGCTGCCGTGGGGTTTTTTTTTTACGGATAAACTTCTCTTGAAGAAAGTTTAATGGCCCTTAGTACCTAATCATATCTGCCAAATTTGGGGCTGATCCCTTCAGCGGTTCTGGAGAAGTCATTTTCGCTAAAACTAGGTCAACCAAGATGTCTGTCGAACCATTTGACCAATCAATTTTCCTTGAACAAACTTGGTTCAGCTCTTGCCCTAGATCATATTTCTTGAGGTTTGCTTCAATCCCTCACACGGTTTCGGAAAAGAAGATTTTTAAAGACGTTTCTAAAAATCGGACAAAGTCCTAGATGGCCGCTGGCCAAATTGGCCGACCGCATCATTTTGAACGGACACACGACGGATGGTTGCCACGACATAAGCTCACTTGGCCTTACAGGCCAGGTCAGCTAATAATATACCACATTTAAATGATCTGACAATAGAGTAGCTCAGTAGTATTAATACTTACGATCTTAAGGCCAGGTCATATTTTGCAACTCCTACATAGGTGTGAATGTATTACAATATTGCTGTAATGCATGTTCTGTAGCGCAATGGAAGAAATGCGTTTGAGAAAGCCCTTGTTTAGAACTTTAAACTAAATCAATGAATGAATATACGAGCTAAACAGTTGAACATTTGCATAAATATGTTGCCAAGTATTTTTACCGATAAGGGAACTGAATATTAATGGAGACCATATTCATGCTGAATTAAAGTTTCAGAGATTCAATCAAATACTAGTCTGGTCACAAATATAAAGTATGAAGTGGTGGTACCAATTTGATATAGAGCAATGGTTGCCTTTCGTCAATCTCGTCTCCATATAGCTAGCCATTATATGTGTCGTGTCGAAGGCTATGGTCACAACACAAACAAAGTACTCGCGCAGAGAAAACTAAGTATTCTGCAAACTGACAGTAATTCAGACTAGCATAACAACCAACTAACTCATTTTTCACCATCATTGTATATCCATACAAATCTTACATGTGGTAAAAGGTCAAACGCCCCTGGGGAAAACCATTCGCTACGGAAAACATGCCTAAGATAAATTGAATGAAAACCCCAGCAATTTTACTATCACAATAGCATAGACATTTGACAAATTATCATCTCAATGGAATGCCTGTTTAAATGTTACCATTACGTTGGCATACCCATTAAACGGTATCATTACAATGGCATGCTTGTTTATTTTTTACGATTTAACACTGGAATGCTTGGTGCAATAACGGGCAGTTATTCTAGTAGGTACATTTGTAAAAATAATCTTTTCTTGGTCTGAAAATGCCCATTTTCAATTAAAATTTTCTTGAAATAGTTTGCGGGTTAAAGGCTTATGTTTGTCATAATGTCAGGAAATTTGTTCTATTTAACGTCAACGTGATTCGATAGTAGAAAGCACATACAAAGCAGCCACTCCTGAAGTATATCTATAAAAGCAATGAAATCTTTAATAAAGTGCGCATTTTCGGATCCCCATAATATAGGTTACTTGCATGTATATTGTTTCAGGCAGGAATTTTGGCTGACATAACTGTCTGGCGTAATGGCTAAAGCTGCAATGCAATGAGTAATCAGTAAAGTGGTATTAGCTCAAAATATCAAATTAATTAATTCACACTTGCTGGTTTTCTTACTTTAGTTTGTCAATTCAGTCATCTGAGGTTGTAGGTGGTAGATAAATGTTTTAAGAGAGCCACTTTGTACCAATATGGAATAGTTACTGTTTTAAACTACTACTACTTTTTTTTTTTTTGTTGAAAAACCGACGCTGACGCAGTCGGACAAACTTCACGGAGGAACTCCTTTAAAAAGGCTTGCAAACCCCCAGAAAAAAACCTGGTGAACTAGTAATCTTGATTAATATTACACCAAAACAATGATAAATAATGAGCATTAATACAATCTATAAATACATATGGCTTAAAAAGTATAGATACAAAACAATAGGCTGATAAAGCTCCGATAGCAAAACAAAACTTAACAAAGGCATTACTATTCAACCCAGGTGTAGTAGTAGACCCGTGTGGCGAGTGCAACTATCCAACAAATGAAAAGTGCCTCGTCAATCTATGACAAATAAGTCAATCATTGACGCCAGTGGGCTGATTCTCTAAAGATCAGCGGGCGTAGTAGCATTTGGGTAGTATAATACATATAGTCGGCAGAAAAATTTCAGAAAAATTGATGGCGCTCTTGTTTACATTTTCAATTTACTTTATTGTAAGGTTTTGTAAATTACCATTCAATCCATGTGTGGTAGTAGGCCCGTGTGGCGAGTGCAACTATTCAACAAATGAAAAGTGACTCGTCAATCAATGACAAATAAGTCAATCATTGACGCCAGTGGGCTGAGTCTTTAAAGATCAGCGGGCGTAGTAGCATTTGGGTAGCATAACATATATAGTCAGCAGGAAAATTACAGAAAAATATATGGAAATAGATGGCGCTCTTGTTTCCATTTTTGATTTACTTTGTTGTAAGGTTTTGTAAATTACCCGGGAACAAATAACCCTATAAAACTCTGTGCAAATTCCTAAAATTACCTGGGACAATTTTATAATTCAATGCCAACTTACTTTATCGATTGATTATTAAATTACCCCAGTCTGTTTATTTGTTAACATGAATTATTAAACATAACAATATCAAAGTGCAGACTAAAATGAATTACATGACACAGATTAATTAAAAGACACAGATAAATCAGCTGTAGTAATTAAATGATTTAAGCTAGTGCAGGCTCATTTATTTTTACAGCTCCCAACTCTATTGAATCTATGTTTGTTTTGCACCATATGTCCTTGAATACTTTTTCTTTACCATGCTGCTTTAATCTAAAATATTCGCAAGGAATATGATTCAGCAGCAATGAACGAAATATTGCCTTTATTGCTCTATTGTGATTGCCCATAGATGGATTTTTCGTCTGTGCACACCGATGTTTCCAAATTGCCCAAACACCTATGGTTAGTATTGTTATTAAAATAGTCCTTTCAGACTTTATGATATTTACACCGCTTGATCCAAATTCTCTAAATAAGACTACATGCGTGTCTAGACCAATGGGCTTCACTCCAAATTTTGCCAAGATTTGGCTGATATAGTCCCAAAATTGTGACGATATTGGACATTCCGCAAATAAATGCTCGATTGTTTCCTCGTCTGTTTGACATAAGCAACACCTATCAGAAGTCGTAATATTGCACTTGTATGTCAAGTGTCCCACCCATAGCCGTCGATGTAGTAATCGCCACAATAAATTATGAGCCATATTTGGTATGTATGGAGAATGTAAGATTTTCCATACATTTTTCCAACTGGATGGTTTATAGCTTGAGTCATCCCATCTCCTAATTGCTATGGGAGGTGTTACTTGTTTTCGTCTCATAATATGGTACCATTCCTTGGATCTCATCTTGTATTTTAACATCTCATCATCAAGAACTAATGCGGGATGTGGAGTCAACCTATTATAATTTACATTTGGCAGACGAAACCATTCAATTGGTACAGCAGGTTTTATTTTATTTAGCAACCGATGGACATCTATATGCCTCATATGTGTTTTTCTAGCTACGTCTTGCATTGAAATCCATCTACATGTTTGGGGGTGTATCATATCCGATAAATGTTGAATGCCATATTTTGCAAAGGACGGTAGATAAAGTACTGCATTGTTATAACATATATTACTATTGCCCCACAATTGCTGTTCTAGTACTTTCTTCCAGCACGTAGGTGGAGGCATGTATCTGTCAAATATTTCTAACTCCTTAACTTGATCTTTAAACACATCTGGTATCATTTGGCTATTCAGAGGTGGCTTCTTTGAGGTAAAAACATGCTCCGCCAGAAATGGTTCTACAATTCTCTCCATGAGAGCTCGTGAAACACATGCCCATGGCTCATCTGATGTAATAAATTCATCCAAAAATTTTAACCTTAAAGAAACACATTTCACTTTAATATCAATTAAATCAAGTCCTCCTTCTAACTTAGCATTATTGAGAACACGATGGGAAACTAAATGATTCTTTTCTTCCCATATGAATGACAATATCAACTCATTAACCTCCTTTTCTACATGTTTTGGCATGTGTACAACAGATGCTGTATACCATAGCCCAGATAATGCCAAATTGTTGACAACAAACACTCTACCAAAGATTGAAAGACGACGACGCTTCCAATTTGCTAATATTCTCTTAAGCTTAGATACTCGTTCATTCCAATTTTGTATTGTATTCGGTTTCCTGCCAAAATAGATGCCTAAAATCTTAATGGTATCATTAGACCAATTGATTTCAAGTGGCTGGTCATTCCGCTCTTTCCATGGCCCCAGAAATAATCCTTTGGATTTTCCTTTATTGATTTTCAAACCAGATGCATTTTGGAACTTTTCTAGTACGTGGTTTAAAATTGCAAAATCATTGTTTGAACTGGTAAACACAGTTGTGTCATCAGCATATTGTGACCAGCTTAAGTGGTCTTTCTATGCCACGAATACATATGCCTTGAAAGTTATTATTTTGCCTCAATGCTATGCCAAGTGATTCCATCACAATAACAAATAATAATGGCGATAGGGAACACCCCTGTCTAAACCCACGTTCTAAGACAATTTCTCTGGATAATTGATTGTTCACTAAATAGCTACTCTTGATATCCGTATATAAAATCTTTACCCATTTAATAAAGTTTGAGCCTAACCCGAATGATTGCAAAGAATTAAAAAGAAAATCCCATTCCACACGGTCAAATGCCTTTTCATTGTCCAAGGCAATCACAGCTGAAGGGATGCTATCCTTCTCAACCAATTGTATAAGGTCTCTTATTACCATGGTATTGGTTAGAATTGTCCTCCTGGGTACAGCACATGTCTGCTCTGTTCCAATGATTTCTCCTAAAACACTACCTAGTTTCAATGTTAGTGCTCTGGATATTATTTTGTAGTCTACATATAGTAGAGGAATTGGTCTGTAGTTCTGAATTAGACGTCTGTCATTTCCTTTATATATTAGCCTTACGTATGCCCTAGCCATAGTTGGTGGTAAATGGCCTTTCTAAAAAATTTCAGTGCCTAATTCTTACATTATTGGACCTACAAGGTGGCAAAACGTTTGGTAAAATTCAACTGGAAGGCTATCACACCCCAGTGATTTTTCTAGTTTCATACCTTTAAGGGATTTAGTTAAATCTTCTAGTGTTAAGTGTTGATCACAAAATTCACTGCCTGTGTCTGACACCTTTTTGTCTATATTTGCTAAAAAATCCAATTTTGCTAAAAAATCCAATTTTGCATCTTCATCAATTCCTCTGACTTGTACAATGACTCATAGTAATTGCATACAATAGTACTCATTTCATTGTTGGTAAAGACGGTTGAACCATCCGGCATGCTTAAGGAGCACATCACCTTATCTATTGCCCGTGCTTTTTCTAATGTGCAAAAATATCGGGTTGGCTTTTCCCCGTCTGCGTGCATCTGGGCTCTTGCTCTAATTTTGCACCCTCAAACCCATATTGTTCTATATCTCTTATTTTACTTTTAATTTTAACCAGTAATTCATAATAATTATCTTCACCATTATTTACTTTAGCATTAATTGTCATCAGTGATCGATGAAGTGTTTTCTTGCGTTTGCATATTTCCTGTGCTTTTCTAATAGCATACTTTTGGGAAACATACTTTAAATCCAGTTTTACACCCTCCCACCATTGCAATGTGCTCTTATATGATGCTTTCCTATTAATCCAATGTTGCCAACAACTCTCTATATTATTCTTATAAAATTCTTCTCCCAACAGTGTTGTGTTTAATTTCCAAAACCCGACCCCTTTTGTTACCCAGTCAGCATTGGCAAAGGCTACACAAACCATGTTATGATCGGAGAATGCAACTGGCTTAATATTAACATCTCTCCAGTACCCTGTTAACAAACTATTCACATAAATTCTGTCGATCCTTGAACCAACTTTACCATCTACCGAAAAACATGTAAGATCTTTACCATGAGGTTTTGATATTCTATAGGTGTCAACTAAATTTTCTTTATCACATTTCTTTTAAGAGTCTATGTGATGTATCAGTATAAGTTGAAGTTGCATTCCTGTCATTTTCTTTGTCTATGACACAATTAAAGTCACCAGCCATTACTAAGTTTTCAGTGATGTTATCTAGTGCTGTTTTAGACATCTCCTTAAAAAAATTACGACGTAGTTGATGAGATGTAGGTGCATATATACACAGCAACGTGATACGTGTTTGTTGTATATCTAGCGTGACTCTCACCCAGCGACCATTTGCACCTGATACTGAAGAGATTATATTTACATAGGCTGAACAACGAGGGAGTATAACAATTGCTACGCCTGCACTATTATCTTGAGATAATGAATAAAATATTCTGGATCCAGAAATCTTTTCTAAATTATCGTATAATTCTGACTTCTGAATTTTTGTTTCCTGTATCAAAGCAATGTCAATCTGCTCATTTTTCAGAGTCTCTAGTAAGTGACGTTGCTTTATGTCACTATTTAAGCCTCTACAATTGAGTGTGCAAATTAGCATAAAAGGTAATAAAATGCTGTGTAAAACCGCCATTATTAAGCTAACTAGATTTTGTTTTTTTCGACCCTCTCTTAGACCATTTACCTATTTTACTCACAACTGCTGCATTACTTAGCTCAACTTTTTCCAAATGCTTATATTTTAATATATCTGAATCATGACGCAGATGCCTATATTTAACACCATTTGCCGTCACATATGGAAGTAACACCTCTCCTGCCTCTGACCTGTACATGACCATTTCATCAGGTGATTTAGAACTCTGTGTTTGAATGGATATATCAGATTCAGCGACTGACATATTATCGTCTTCTATATCACTTTCCTCTATTTCTGATTCAGAACTCTCTCCATCTTTCTGTCGCTTTGTTCCACTCAATCGATCCGAGACACCAATTACTTTCTCTATATTATTTAAATCGTCTAGATTGAGTGTACTCAGTGGAAAATCAAAGTTAGTTTCAGTATCTTGCGACCTGAATTTTACTTGTCCTATATTAAAACTCTCTTCCAGAGGGTATTGTTCATCATCTTCAACTTGTGTGGAATTAGCCTCTCTGTCATCAAACTTGGATTGACTTGTTACTGGAGCAAGACTTAGCCCCTCATCTAGAACCTCTATTTCATCGCCTGCAACTACAGCGATTGGATTCTTAGTTTTTTTCCCTATGCTTCTCATTAACATGGACTTCAGCTACAATCTCAGCAACTGCTGGTTCGATGACATTTTCCTTAGCAGCGTGCTTCCCATTAGTATGAATTTCCGCTACAATCTCAGCAGCTACCGGTTCTATGACATTCTCTTTAGAGACAACTTGCTCTGCACTTTTATCAGCACCCTTTTTGACATATTTGTTCTGCGGGCATCGCCACTTAAAATGATCAGATGATCCACAAACTAGACATTTGTTTTTGTTAGGGCAATCTGTTGCAAGATGTTCTGTGCTTAAGCAGATTCTACACTCTTTGATTTGCCCCCTGTACCATAATGGCAAGATAAATCGACCATCTATGGTGACCTTGCTTGGGAGAGTTTGTTCTACCTTTTCAAACCAAATTCTTCTGATGCCATTTTCTAAGGTTCGATCAAATGGATAGGTCTCGTGTTCTACTTTGTCCACTTTGCCATACTTGATCAATTCAGTGATAACCCGTTCATCTGGGATCTCTAATGGAACCTTCATCTTGACTAATAGACGATCAGAATCTATTTCCTCCACATTACACACCTCACCCTTCACGACAAGGACCTCGTCGAGCAACTTTTCCTTCACACTTTCTTTAACTACGGTGACATTCCATACAGATTTGGAAACATTAACGAGACCTTGAAGGACCCGTGGCCCTGCCCCAACTACATCCTTCAACCCACGATACACCTCAATTGCCGAAATACCCCAAGCCTTTGTCGTGATTTTAAGACTCAGGGTACGCTTATATGAGGTTGCCATGGTGTTTTATAAAAAGAGGAACCCCATACTACTACAATATATAATACAAATATATAACACCAAGACGTCGGGGAAAGAGCTAAACACTAAATAAATAGTGTCCCCTTTTGAAACCCTGACGTCTACCAACAAATATACGAATAGAGAGTACAGTCGTATATTTGTTAGTTTGAACCACTTTCTAAGTGGTTCACTAACACCTAGCCGATTAAAGTATGCTAACAAATATATGATTAAATAGTCAAGTCATATATTTGTTAGTCTGTTCGAGTTGACCAGGGACAGCCAACTGACTATAAGGAGTAATATAGTTAAAGAACTAGGCTTGTGCTTACAAATGACAAAGGAATTAAATCCACTCACTCATGCGATCTTGCCAAATACAATGCGCTAGCCTACGATCTATAGAAATAGCAGACCGGCGCGGGGAGAAATGTATTGCATTGACCACAGTAAGAGGAGCCCTATTAAATGGCGAAAACCGCCAGCTAAGAGGAATGCCTTTAGAAAATAGAGACACAAAATGCGCTCCAACCATGACAAGAATTTACAAATTAAATATAAAGTTTGAAAGGAAATACTAATACGAAATATATGTATAAAATTTATCTACAAAATCGCGCTAGAAACTAGCAAATTCGGGCAGCAATTGCAGAGCTAAATAAACGCGTGCGTTCACTTCGACTATTACTACTACTACTACTACTACTACTACTACTACTACTACTACTACTACTACTACTACTACTACTACTACTATTACTATTACTACTACTACTACTACTACTACTACCACTACTACTACTACCACTACTACTACTACTTCTACTACTACTACTACTACTACTACTACTACTATCACTACTACTACTACCACTACTACTACTACTACTACTACTACTACTACTACTACTACTACTACCACTACTACTACTACCACTACTACTACTACTACTACTACTTTTTTTCTTTTTTTTGGAAAAACCGACGCTGACGCAGTCGGACAAACTTCACGGAGGAACTCCTTTAAAACAGCTTGCAAACCCCCAGAAAAAAACCTGGTGAACTAGCAATCTTGATTAATATTACACCAAAACAATGATAAATAATGAGCATTAATACAATCTATAAATACATATGGCTTAAAAAGTATAGATACAAAACAATAGGCTGATAAAGCTCCGATAGCAAAACAAAACTTAACAAAGGCATTACAATTCAACCCAGGTGTAGTAGTAGACCCGTGTGGCGAGTGCAACTATCCAACAAATGAAAAGTGCCTCGTCAATCTATGACAAATAAGTCAATCATTGACGCCAGTGGGCTGATTCTCTAAAGATCAGCGGGCGTAGTAGCATTTGGGTAGTATAATACATATAGTCGGCAGAAAAATTTCAGAAAAATTAATGGCGCTCTTGTTTACATTTTCAATTTACTTTATTGTAAGGTTTTGTAAATTACCATTCAATCCATGTGTGGTAGTAGGCCCGTGTGGCGAGTGCAACTATTCAACAAATGAAAAGTGACTCGTCAATCAATGACAAATAAGTCAATCATTGACGCCAGAGGGCTGAGTCTTTAAAGATCAGCGGGCGTAGTAGCATTTGGGTAGCATAACATATATAGTCAGCAGGAAAATTACAGAAAAATAGATGGAAATAGATGGCGCTCTTGTTTCCATTTTTGATTTACTTTGTTGTAAGGTTTTGTAAATTACCCGGGAACAAATAACCCTATAAAACTCTGTGCAAATTCCTAAAATTATCTGGGACAATTTTATAATTCAATGGCAACTTACTTTATCGATTGATTATTAAATTACCCCAGTCTGTTTATTTGTTAACATGAATTATTAAACATAACAATATCAAAGTGCAGACTAAAATGAATTACATGACACAGATTAATTAAAAGACACAGATAAATCAGCTGTAGTAATTAAATGATTTAAGCTAGTGCAGGCTCATTTATTTTTACAGCTCCCAACTCTATTGAAACTATGTTTGTTTTGCACCATATGTCCTTGAATACTTTTTCTTTACCATGCTGCTTTAATCTAAAATATTCGCAAGGAATATGATTCAGCAGCAATGAACGAAATATTGCCTTTATTGCTCTATTGTGATTGCCCATAGATGGATTTTTCGTCTGTGCACACCGATGTTTCCAAATGGCCCAAACACCTATGGTTAGTATTGTTATTAAAATAGTCCTTTCAGACTTTATGATATTTACACCGCTTGATCCAAATTCTCTAAATAAAACTACATGCGTGTCTAGAACAATGGGCTTCGCTCCAAATTTTGCCAAGATTTGGCTGATATAGTCCCAAAATTGTGACGATATTGGACATTCCGCAAATAAATGCTCGATTGTTTCCTCGTCTGTTTGACATAAGTAACACCTATCAGAAGTCGTAATATTGCACTTGTATGTCAAGTGTCCCACCCATAGCCGTCGATGTAGTAATCGCCACAATAAATCACGAGCCATATTTGGTATGTATGGAGAATGTAAGATTTTCCATACATTTTTCCAACTGGATGGTTTATAGCTTGAGTCATCCCATCTCCTAATTGCTATGGGAGGTGTTACTTGTTTTCGTCTCATAATATGGTACCATTCCTTGGATCTCATCTTGTATTTTAACATCTCATCATCAAGAACTAATGCGTGTTGTGGAGTCAAACTATTATTATTTACATTCGGCAGACGAAACCATTCAATTGGTGCAGCATGTTTTATTTTATTTAGCAACCGCTGGACATCTATATGCCTCATATGTGTTTTTCTAGCTACTTCTTGCATTGAAATCCATCTACGTGTTTGAGGGTGTATCATATCAGATAAATGTTGAATGCCATATTTTGCAAAGGACGGTAGATAAGGTACTGCATTGTTATAACATATATTACTATTGCCCCACAATTGCTGTTCTAGTACTTTCTTCCAGCACGTAGGTGGAGGCATGTATCTGTCAAATATTTCTAACTCCTTAACTTGATCTTTAAACACATCTGGTATCATTTGGCTATTCAGAGGTGTTTTCTTTGAGGCAAAAACATGCTCCGCCAGAAATGGTTCTACAATTCTCTCCATGAGAGCTCGTGAAACACATGCCCACGTCTCATCTGATGTAATAAGATCATCCAAAAATTTTAACCTTAAAGAAACACATTTCACTTTAATATCAATTAAATCAAGTCCTCCTTCTAACTTAGCATTATTGAGAACACGATGGGAAACTAAATGATTCTTTTCTTCCCATATCAATGACAATATCAACTCATTAACCTCCTTTTCTACATGTTTTGGCATGTGTACAACAGATGCTGTATACCATAGCCCAGATAATGCCAAGTTGTTTACAACAAACACTCTACCAAAGATTGAAAGACGACGACGCTTCCAATTTGCTAATATTCTCTTAAGCTTAGATACTCGTTCATTTCAATTTTGTATTGTATTCGGTTTCCTGCCAAAATAGATGCCTAAAATCTTAATGGTATCATTAGACCAGTTGATTTCAAGTGGCTGGTCATTCCGCTCTTTCCATGGCCCCAAAAATAATCCTTTGGATTTTCCTTTATTGATTTTCAAACCAGATGCATTTTGGAACTTTTCTAGTACGTGGTTTAAAATTGCAAAATCATTGTTTGAACTGGTAAACACAGTTGTGTCATCAGCATATTGTGACAGCTTAAGTGGTCTTTCTATGCCACGAATACATATGTCTTGAAAGTTATTATTTTGCCTCAATGCTATGCCAAGTGATTCCATCACAATAACAAATAATAATGGCGATAGGGAACACCCCTGTCTAACCCCCACGTCCTATGACAATTTCTCTGGATAATTGATTGTTCACTAAATAGCTACTCTTGATATCCGTATATAAAATCTTAACCCATTTAATAAAGTTTGAGCCTAACCCAAACGATTGCAAAGAATTAAAAAGAAAATCCCATTCCACACGGTCAAATGCCTTTTCATTGTCCAAGGCAATCACAGCTGAAGGGATGCTATCCTTCTCAACCAATTGTATAAGGTCTCTTATTACCATGGTATTGGTTTAGAATTGTCCTCCTGGGTACAGCACATGTCTGCTCTGTTCCAATGATTTCTCCTAAAACACTACCTAGTTTCAATGTTAGTGCTCTGGATATTATTTTTGTAGTCTACACATAGTAGAGAAATTGGTCTGTAGTTCTGAATTAGACGTCTGTCATTTCCTTTATATATTAGCCTTACGTATGCCCTAGCCATAGTTGGTGGTAAATGGCCTTTCTAAAAAATGTCAGTGCCCAATTCTTCCATTATTGGACCTACAAGGTGCCAAAACGTTTGGTAAAATTCAACTGGAAGCCCATCACACCCCTGTGATTTTTCTAGTTTCATACCTTTAAGGGATTTAGTTAAATCTTCTAGTGTTAAGGGTTGATCACAAAATTCACTGCCTGTGTCTGACACCTTTTTGTCTATATTTGCTAACAAATCCAATTTTGCATCTTCATCAATTCCCTCTGACTTGTTCAATGACTCATAGTAATTGCATACAATAGTACTCATTTCATTGTTGGTAAAGACGGTTGAACCATCCGGCATGCTTAAGGAGCACATCACCTTATCTATTGCCCGTGCTTTTTCTAATGTGCAAAAATATCGGGTTGGCTTTTCCCCGTCTGCGTGCATCTGGGCTCTTGCTCTAATTTTGCACCCTCAAACCCATATTGTTCTATATCTCTTATTTTACTTTTAATTTTAACCAGTAATTCATAATAATTATCTTCACCATTATTTACTTTAGCATTAATTGTCATCAGTGATCGATGAAGTGTTTTCTTGCGTTTGCATATTTCCTGTGCTTTTCTAATAGCATACTTTTGGGAAACATACTTTAAATCCAGTTTTACACCCTCCCACCATTGCAATGTGCTCTTATATGATGCTTTCCTATTAATCCAATGTTGCCAACAACTCTCTATATTATTCTTATAAAATTCTTCTCCCAACAGTGTTGTGTTTAATTTCCAAAACCCGACCCCTTTTGTTACCCAGTCAGCATTGGCAAAGGCTACACAAACCATGTTATGATCGGAGAATGCAACTGGCTTAATATTAACATCTCTCCAGTACCCTGTTAACAAACTATTCACATAAATTCTGTCGATCCTTGAACCAACTTTACCATCTACCGAAAAACATGTAAGATCTTTACCATGAGGTTTTGATATTCTATAGGTGTCAACTAAATTTTCTTTATCACATTTCTTTTAAGAGTCTATGTGATGTATCAGTATAAGTTGAAGTTGCATTCCTGTCATTTTCTTTGTCTATGACACAATTAAAGTCACCAGCCATTACTAAGTTTTCAGTGATGTTATCTAGTGCTGTTTTAGACATCTCCTTAAAAAAATTACGACGTAGTTGATGAGATGCAGGTGCATTTATACACAACGATGTGATACGTGTTTGTTGTATATCTAGAGTGACTCTCACCCAGCGACCATTTGCACCTGATACTGGATTGATTATATTTACATAGGCTGAACAACGAGGGAGTATAACAATTGCTACGCCTGCACTATTATCTTGAGATAACGAATAAAATATTCTGGATCCAGAAATCTTTTCTAAATTATCGTATGATTCTGACTTCTGAATTTTTGTTTCCTGTATCAAATCAATGTCAATCTGCTCATTTTTCAGAGTCTCTAGTAAGTGACGTTGCTTTATGTCACTATTTAAGCCTCTAGAATTGAGTGTGTAAATTAGCATAAAAGGTCATAAAATGCTGTGTAAAACCGCCATTATTAAGCTAACTAGATTTTGTTTTTTTCGACCCTCTCTTAGACCATTTACCTATTTTACTCACAACCGCTGCATTACTTAGCTCAACTTTTTCCAAATGCTTATATTTTAATATATCTGAATCATGACGCAGATGCCTTATATTTAACACCATTTGCCGTCACATATGGAACTAACACCTCTCCTGCCTCTGACCTGTACATGACCATTTCATCAGGTGATTTAGAACTCTGTGTTTGAATGGATATATCAGATTCAGCGACTGACATATTATCGTCTTCTATATCACTTTCCTCTATTTCTGATTCAGAACTCTCTCCATCTTTCTGTCGCTTTGTTCCACTCAATCGATCCGAGACACCAATTACTTTCTCTATATTATTTAAATCGTCTAGATTGAGTGTACTCAGTGGAAAATCAAAGTTAGTTTCAGTATCTTGCGACCTGTCTTTTACTTGTCCTAAATTAAAACTCTCTTCCAGAGGGTATTGATCATCATCTTCAACTTGTGTGGATTTAGCCTCTCTGTCATCAAACTTGGATTGACTTGTTACTGGAGTAAGACTTAGCCCCTCATCTAGAACCTCTATTTCATCGCCTGCCACTACAGCGATTGGATTCTTAGTTTTTTCCCCATGCTTCTCATTAACATGGACTTCAGCTACAATCTCAGCAACTACTGGTTCGATGACATTTTCCTTAGCAACGTGCTTCCCATTAGTATGGATTTCAGCTACAATCTCAGCAGCTACCGGTTCTATGACATTCTCTTTAGAGACAACTTGCTCTGCACTTTTATCAGCACCCTTTTTGACATATTTGTTCTGCGGGCATCGCCACTTAAAATGATCAGATGATCCACAAACTAGACATTTGTTTTTGCTAGGGCAATCTGTTGCAAGATGTTCTGTGCTTAAGCAGATT